>VXAC01007128.1:1007826-1200256 GCA_013399225.1 Rhipidura dahli
TTTTTTTTTTTTGTGGCAGCTCCACACCAGGGATCTTGGGAAGCAAATAGCAGAATTTGCCCTTTCAAGTTTATGAATTCCTAGGCTTGTTCACTGCTATTTCAAAATAGAATAAAAAATACCAGCAGCAAATATATATTTCACTGATGCTAAAAACACAAATTGAGGTAAATTGGAAAAAGGCACAGTGCCAATTCTCTGCATAGAGGGTGAGGAAAGGGCAAAATGTCCTTACACTTTCTGGTAGTGTAAAATGCTTTTGAATGAGAAGTGACTACAGCCAAAATTCACATTAGCAAAGCTAAATAGTCTTTTCCTTATGATATATCTGGAGACTAGAATAAAAACTGAGAAAACATGAACAGAACAGTCATCAACTGTCACTTTGAAAGGATGGTTGACCAAATGTTGAGAAATCCATGTACATGGCTGCATCCCTTTTATTCCTTTCCATCTGTTTCACTTCACCTGTCTTTTGCTGCTTCTCAGTTCACAAGGGCTGTACATCTACAACACCAGTCCCTGTGTTCCCCATACCCTGTCAAACAATAACTTCCTCCATCTAACAGGGTCTCTATTATCAAGCTAAAATAGAATTTGGACTTCTTTGTGATGTGGTATGAGGAAAAAGCTTAATTTTCCTTGATAAGACCAGATTCACACAGCTTCTCCTTGAGGACATTATTTGACAACCAGTAGACAGAAGGATGAAAATACTGCATGGAAACATGTACATTAGTTGTGCTAAGTTTTAACATCAGATTGCTTCTCTTTAGGAAAACAATATTTTCCAATTTGATTTTTTTGTGTTTTTTATTTTACAACAACTTTTCCCCTGCCAAAAAAGTTATGTTCCCATTTCATGTTCCTACTTGCAATTATACTGGGACTGTCAGAGAACCCCAAAACATATTATTCATTAGAATTCCTAATAATTGCGCTTATATAAATTAAAACATAAAGAGTTAAGCTTTTTACTACATTAATAAGATAAGAAAAGACTAAAGGCAACTACAGTTATGGTTGAACTTGATGACTGTAAGGGTCCTTTCCAAAGCTAAATGATTCTGTGGTTTTATTAGTAGCTGATTTCTACTAACCTGAACATCCATGCTGAAAATAAGTCCAGTGGAATTGTATATAGTAGTTGTACCCTTTCCTACTTCATGGCACACTTCCTCTAAGACCCACTGTTGCATTACTTCCCCCACAAACATAAGAGCATAGTCTAATTGGAGTAAAAAGAAGTTGTTCACAAAGAAAAGTTGTCCATGAGAGGAGAACAGAATGGATACTGGCAATAATTAATCCATTTTCCATGTGGAGACCCTAAATAACCCCGGAATACCAGTGATCCAAATCTGATTTCCTTCTAGAAAAAAACTGTGGAGCAGCTGTTATGCAAGACAATGCCCCTGAGTTCTCTTGGAATAACTCTGGAAAGCTACTATCATGCTTAAGGTAGTGCTCTTTTACTGCAACTTCATTGCAGTAAAATCTCTGCAATCTCTCATAAACATTATAGAAAGAAGCAAGCTTAAGCCAAACTTTCAGCTTAAACTTATGCATACATTAATTTTATTTCAATCTCAATCCTTTTTTTTGTACATTGCAAAAAGAAAAAGCACATACACTAGAACTTTAAAAATAATGTTTGTCATCTATTTAAATTTCATTTCACAGCACAGCTGTAGTGGGATGTCTCCTACTGAAAGTCCCTGGCCCCAGGATATACATACCTGGTCAAATGCTGCCAACCTAAACTCAGGAATGTGTTACAACCTAACCCAAACAAAAACAACAGAGAGCATAACATTTGTGTCTGTAGAGAGAATGTACTTCAAGCTGCTGCCAGCAGAGAGTCCCATTGCTTTCATATTGAGAAGAAAACAATTTAACACAATCCTCAAAATCACGCAACAAACACCAAGCCACTTCCAACAACTTTAATAGGGTTAGAGACAGAAGCCCTCAGCAGCAGCCACCTGCTTTCCCTCCCCCTCAACTCCTTTTTTTACAGTTTTTCCAAACTGTAAGTCAAGTGAGTATGTTTCAAAAAAGGAAGCTCAAAAGTATGGTTTGGACTTCCACAAAAAGGCTGGCGCATTTCTCCAGAACATTTCAGCTTGGCTAAATGAGAACAAAGTGAAACATTTTTACTGTAATTAAGTTCACTTGCAAGCCAGCCTCTACCCTGCAAAATTAAAGGGTTCCCTGAGCATCTGGCCTGCACTCCTTCCACATACGCTTACCCCGGGAGCAGAGTGCTTAGTCTGAGGAGACATCAGGCGTCTGTCAAGCGTGTCAGCCTCACTCCGCGCAGGCCAGCCCTGCCAGCAGCAGCGACAGCAGCAGCACTTCTGACAGGAGCACAGCCCGTCACACGGAGCAGCGACAGCAGCAGCACTTCTGACAGGAGCACAGCCTGTCACACGGAGCAGCGACAGCAGCAGCACTTCTGACAGGAGCACAGCCCGTGACACGGAGCAGCGACAGCAGCAGCACTTCTGACAGGAGCACAGCCCGTGACACGGAGCGGGAACCTCGGGGCATCAGCCCGCGCTGACCACCGCCGGCAATGCCTGCCCTCCTGGGGCCTGCTGGGCAGGGCCCAGCTTCTGTCTGTGCAGAGCAAGGCTGTGTGCTGGCGGTTCCTCTCAGCTGCTGATCTGATTCAGTCCCTGCGCTCGGGACAGCTCAGCATAGAGCCCGTCACCATCAATTACCAAGGAGAAGTGGGAGGGCTCCGTGCTCACCATGACGCCAGCCGCTGTGAGGACGAGGCCTGCACACCTGCTGGAGTAACACCACACTTTGTTCACCTCACAAGTATGGCCTGCCACACACATAGCCCCCTGGAAACACAACTGCTGTGCAGCCAGAAACAGGAGAGGCATCTGAGCGTAAACACCACATAATCGATGTATGGAGGCTTCTGGATACAGAATTTTTTTTTGTTCTCCCGCACCCACTGAGATACCATGCTGGAATTTCAATCTGTAAATATCAATTTAAGTTGGAAATTTTCTGTGTAAAATGAAATGACAATATCTAAGGTAGAAGACGTGTTATGGTAGAAGATACATATAAATGAACCTTAATCATGATTTTTGTATAAACTACCATCCTAAAAAAACTCTCACTAGACATTTCCTCATGGTAATACTTCTATATATTAGCCAGTTGACTGAAATAATCAGGAAAACCTACAGGCGTAATATTATTGGCCCTAATGAGTTTAAGAATTTGCAAGATTAAGGTCAACTGGCTAAAAATAAAAGCATAGGTTAGATGTAATTAAGGATGAAAGATAGGTTTGCAGTCGTCCGAGGCTTCTGGAGGTGTAGCAAGGAGGAGAAAGGAGCAGGCAGCAACAGGCAAGGAGTGGTAGGAACAGAAAAAGAGCTCCAGAGAAGCCACTTTCCCCCTCTGTTATCACTGAGATAATGAATGCCGAGGCAGTGACTCCCCAGAGCAGCAACAAGGACAAACACTGTTTTGGCTCCAGCTGCTCAGTGAGCTGGGCACTCTTCTCCTCTGCCTATACCTCAAGACTGGTCTTTAACAGGCATGCGAGGCATGTAAAGGCCCCACAAAGTCCAGCCTCTGGTCCATGAGAGCTGAAAATATTGCCTATTTTCAAAGGCCAAGCTCTTAATACTGACTTTGTGTGTAGACTCTGTAAAGTCGATGGCACTTGGATAGGGAAGGGCAGACCTACATGTCTCACAATAAGCATTAAACCAGATTTTTTGTTTTCTTTTTGAACAAAGACTTCAGACTGGCTTCCATTTATATGAACTGGTTCCTACACGTTTTTTCACAGAGACACTTTTAAGGGGTACCAAGATTGACCAATATAAAGTTATCCTCTTTAAATGTAATTTCTTCTTTATATTATCTGCACACCATACTGTTAACCATTCTATCTCACTGAAAGAAGAAGTGACTTCTGGTTAATACCTGATCAGGTGGTTGTTTTTTTGCAGTGGTTTTTCTGATTTTTTTTTTTTAAGGGGACTATGAGAATGCAGGATTCTTAAAATTTCACCACTCTTTCTGAATTCAGTATTCATGTTAGGTCCACTTTGGATGCCAAAAAAAGAATTAAATGAGTAGAAACCTTGCCCTTATTTCTCATGAAATAAACATTACTATCTACCTGAAATAGACTGAGCAAAGAAAAGTACACAGAACATTGACAACCTCTTGTATAAGTTATATTGACTTCCATAACGCACTTCTAGGATGGGTATTAAACTCAAAATGTTGAAACAACTACTGGTTTCCAAGGAAGCAAACAGTAAACTTCACCGAATACAATTTTAGAAGGCTGTGAGAAGTATAAATTTCTGATGCAACACTGTATTAAAAATGTTGGGGGGTTAACAGTAAAATCACTGAGCAAGCTTTTTAGTGAAGTTATTATCCTTAAAAAGTTTAACACATGCTGTGGGACACAAATACCTTGGGGCAAATCAGAACTACTCTGAAGAATACACAGTCACAGTCACAGCTGGAATACCTCAATTAGGACAGAGCAGCTCTCGTTCCAGAGCCTTATTTTCTGCCCTTCAGCAGATTTTACAGAATACTGAAACTAAGCTTGCAAGACCATGCAGTCATGATGGCAAATTTTGTATCACAATATTGAAACACAAGAACTTTGTAGTAGAACACACAGTAATAAGATAATTTAAAATGTAGAAACAGCAACAGAAAAATTTGCTGGTACCAATCATAGTTTCAAAAGCTCCCTAAATCCTCCAGCCATAGAACAGAAACACCGCTTTTTCTTTCTTTTTTTTTTCTTTTTATTTTTTTTTTAAACTTCGAGCAGCAAACAGCATGGAACTAGTATACAATAAGTGCTGGATGACTTTGCCCTTTTTTTGCCCAAGAGGGTGCATCATCACCTAAGAAGTACCAGATCTGTTAAAATGTATCTGCTGTGTAACCTGACAAATTAAGGGACCTTAGAACAAAGTCCTTCAACCCCTCACAGAACACATCTTTACTAAAAGAACAGGAACACAGTTAATTGAGAGATTCATTCTTCAATCCTGTGAAGCAGCCTTTACTTTAAATCTTAATACTCTATATTTACAGTCTGGTTTCATCAGAAGTCTCAATTAATCTTAAACACAACTTCATGAAATTTTACTATGTTTGGGCAATAAATGGCATTAAGCACATGAGAAAACAGAAGTACTGATTAACTAAATACTCAGTAACATACTAATAGAAGCTTGCTTGTAAGTGTTTAAGCTGCTTTGTTTTTTTGTCTTTTTGTGTAACAAAGCAAGATGGATGTCAGTCTATATAAGTTCTTGTTGGTAAACCAGATCAAAAATGAGTTGTTAAGAGATCACACAGTCAGTAACTCAGAAGTGCTAAAACCTTAAGACATATGAGTAATTTTTCTCATCACCAAGTTATTGCGCATCAGCTGATCCATGTGTGGACATGTGGGCATGCTTAGCATATGGCAAACAAATTAAGGCAATTTATTGTAATTCTGCCTCATTATGAATTATGTTAGCTGACATTTCCTGACGGGTGTATGCCTGAACAGGAAATGCATAGCAACTTGTAAATCTGCATATCTAATACATATATACTGGAAAATTTTTCATTTTGCCTTTCCTTCCCATTTTAAAGGCAGATAATGCATTCGTTTTTCTCTAGTTAGCTCAGATATCACATTTGCTTTTATTCAGTCATCAAGTATCTCATGAGTCTTACACAATTTCTCAAAACATAACTTCTTGTTTCTGAGCTGCCTCAGTTGGCCCTCTAGGTATTCAAGTACCCCATACAAAGAGCTCAGTTTGGGTTAACTACAACCCAAGCTGTTCCCTTTTCCTAGTTTAAGGTGAATATTTATCCCTTTGCCCTCCCTGTAAGTGACACATATTATCAGCACTTCTCACCTGGCCAGAGTCAGCTTCAGAAGAGTTTGCTTTCCCCTTTTAAAAGACTCAAAAGTCTTTCCAAAAGATATCAAGGTATTAAAACCCCTCCTTTATTTATCACAAGAAGACAGCAGAACACTGTATATGCCTACGCAAAGTTGATATATATGAATTTTGACATCTAAAAATTTTTGTTGAGGAGAGAGATAATAAATTAGTCAAAGCTCACACAGAGTCAACAATTCAGAAGCAAATAGACCAGACACAGATTTTTAAATCATTGCAACAGCTTGTCCAGAGAAAACACGCAAACCCACCCAAGCCCTGTCAGCAGGAGAGTGCTCAGCTCACCAGCACATGTCAAAGTCCACAAAGGTTTCTCAGATTCATCCTTTTCCTCTCAGACCTGAACCAAAGGGGCAGCTGCTGTTGTGCTGCTCGCTGTTGTGCACCATGACTAAAACAGCAGGTCTCAGGTGAGGTGCTGGGACAGCAGCTGGGTGGTACTTCTAGTCAAAGACAGAAAGCACCCAGCACAGTGGGGGCTGATCTTAGGATCACTCACTGATCACTTTCCCAGTACACTCTGCCCAGTTCAAGTAAAGGACAGAAGCAGGGTCTCCTGCCTCTAAGGAGAAGTTTGTTCTGTACCAGATTTAAAGTCACTCTTGTTATTCTTTCTGTGGCCAATGAAAAGTCAACTATTTTCTGTAAGTGGGAAAGGGCTGCAGATGAAAAAATTGTCACAGAAAAAAGAAGAAAATTCTGTAACCCCTAAATATTGTAAAATAGGTTTTAAGGTTTGAAACAGGTGAGTACTCAAACCAGCAGTTATACTGGTTATAACAGACATGGAAGAGTTTGGTGAGTGATTTTTAATAAGAGCAATCTGACTTGGTTGGAAACCTACAGGAACAAAGAAGTTCACACCTTTGTTTTACAGTTGAAAAGCACTACTGCCTGGCTCACCAAGAACTGTACCTTGATTTTCCTCATTTTTGACCAGCTAACTTGAAGCAAATGTCCAGCAAATTGTTGCTCCTGAGACCACCAGCTACATCTGAGAGTGAATTGTTGCATCTTAATGGATGCTGATCTTCTGGAGTTCAAGTACACAGTGCTTCGCAAAAATGAGTTTAGTGGAAAATGAGGGATTCCACCAGTCTAAACATACACCCATTTTCCCATGACACTTACCTTACCACAAGATTCACCAATCAGTGCACAACAGGTTAGGCAAGCAGGATGCACAGAGTATCTACAGTTTGATTTTAACTTCTGCAGAGAAGGAGCTTCAGCACTAGATGAAATTTTAAGGTGGCACTGAGAGATGTGTTAGGAAATTTACAGGAATCTGAGTGCAGCACATAAAATGCAAATATCACATAAACAAGCTAAACTAAGGGTTTAAATAAATTCACCCTACTGCTGAGAGCAGAGCTCTTGGTCCTCTCCACTCCTGCCCCCTGGTACCCCCAGCAGGTGTTTCCTTTCCTTCTACCATCCCAGCACCTGTCAGACCCTTCCAGGAGGCAGTGACACACCTGGCTTTGTAGGAAACTACTTGTTTGTTTTGTGGGGCTTTTTTTTCAGGTCATTAAGATGAAATGGATAAAGGAAAACAAAAGCAGGGGAAAGGATGCTTGTCATGGTGGGTCAATTCCATCACTGCAAAGTCTTACAAAATAACCCACCAAGGGCATAAATTCCTTTGTGAGTTTAATTTCTATTTTGTGATGCATAGCAATAGCTATGCAATGTAATCCTGTAGCAGTTTAAAATCAGAAAAGAGAGCTACTTCAAAAGTATCTCACATTAAAAACACTACTAATTAACCACTCCCACACAACTACTTAAGCAAACAGAAAAAATGATGGCTTTTAAGATACATACCATTGGGCTTAACATTTAAATGAAAGGGAGTTTTTTTTTGCTAAAGATAATTCATGTCACATTTTTCCCCACTGAAGTACAAATCTAACTCCATCCACAGTGAAAAAGGCACACCCCTCCATCAATACATATTGCGATTTCATATTTGCAATAGCTACAGACAGTGTTAGCTTACTGCAGTCTCCTTCAATGTTAATTCTTCTGAAAATGTTCTTATTGGGGTGATCTGAAGCCCATTAGGCTCTCTTTGGTTGGCTTTAGATTAGGCCCTTACATAACTGCAACATCTGGGTCCCGTTTCAGCTATGCAAATTCCAGCAGACACAATTTCTGTGTTAAAGAATTAGTTTTCGTTCAACAGACACCTTTAATTTGGAACAGCTAATACATATTCTCCAAGAAAATAAAGAAATAAATACTGTAATTTCATCTGAAATACACCCCCAATGTATACCAATGTGGCCATTTTTTTTAACTTTGGTGCTTTGGAAATTAATATCTGTATCTGCACAGGGGATAAGAAGCACAGCAGGCCAGTTTTGCCACAGCTGGAACTACTGGAAAGTAGAAGACCCAGGGTCAGTACCCTTCTTCTACTTAATTTTTATGCAAAGTACAAAAGTATTAGACACACTGAGTAAATTCCAGATCGATCTGTGATCTTACTCAGGAGCCAGGAAAGTAATCTAATATTAAAGTACAAAAGACACACTGCACCACTGCAGAGCCCACATGAAGCAATTGTTAATGTGTGAGTGAATGTGCATTTGTCTATCAGAAACTCCTCAGTGAAGTTTGGAAGGGACTTCTATCAAATAGTAAAAACTCCCCACACAACAGCCCATTAAGCCGTTATAATCTAGTGTTATAATCCACTTTCTCCTGAAGCATAATTTTACTCCAGTTAAAAACAATTACAAATACTTGTTACTTTTTTTTCCTACTGACAACAAAAAACACCACACAAGGATATCTGTATCCATCCTTGTAATTGCACAAACAATAAAATGTTAACAGGACTAAAATTTGCAAAGATTCCTTGCAAAGAATTCCTTATTACTACTATAAAAAAAACTTGCTGAAATAAATGGATAAGTCAGAACTACTACCCAGTAAGGTGCACTGATTTACAGGGAATCAGGAGACAGTCTTCAGATTACAGCCTCTAAGATTATATCAAAAATAGGTCAATGCAACAGTTCATTTTAAGGACTAAAAGTTCGCAATTTTAAAATTATTTTCCCAGCTCCATCAACGGGATAGGAGTGGATTATTCACATTACTTATCTCATGTTCTCCATTGGAGAACTATTTATCACAGAATACTACAGCCTACAAATATCTTAGATTATCTATCTGTACTGATAGAAATCACAGTTTATTAGGCTGATAGTGCAGAATTTTCAGTGATCCTTCGCAAACAGCAGCCTCCACCCATGAATCTAAAAGGCACCAGGTTTTGCAATTCACAGTTCAACACTACTTATCTGGATTAGGAAAGCAATTACTTGCCAATTAAGACGTGTAAATAGGCTCAAGAAAACAATTCTAACAAGCAAAAAGAATGCTAACTTACTCTTTTTAATAATAAAAACCACTGTAGTTTGGATTTTTTTCTTTTAAGCAGGGAAAGAATGATAAAAAACACAGTCATACCAAGTTTAAACTACAATATATTACACACATAACCTACTTTGACAGAAGACTAGACTGCAAAATAAAGCTATTAAGCATTTAGTCAACGTTAATTGAATTCCCTTGTCCTCACCTACATAATCATATTCTCTTTTCCAGGGAGCTCCTACATTTTTCAGCACTCAGACACATGAATGTTTACTGCTCTACTACTTTATATATATATTTTTGTGCTCTTTTTTTCCCCATAGTATTTGGGCCCCAGGCTTCCTGTATTGCTCTGAAGCCTTTGTTATTAACTTGTATTTTTTATTTTCTGAGAAGCTCATCATGAGCATTACATATAGCTTCAAAAATTTATCTCCACAATAAGAAGGACAGTAAAACGAAGGGAACCTTTTTTCTACTTTTCAGGTAAGACTTTAAGCAGGCAGAATACAGGCAAGTGGGGACTTCATATCGCCTCAGTATTTTAATTTGGAGCATGCAAATGTCTTGTTGCCTGTAGCACCAAAGGTTGGTGTGTAAGAGAAACCCTCCTGCTCCCAGTTCCAGTGCCTCACCTCTAAGCAACTCACAAGAAGAGAATCTCTTGTAAGGAATCTTATTAGACATGAAGAAATTTTGTCGTTCACTCACATGACAACAAAAAAGAACAAAGCTTTTTTAAAGTAGAAGAAAAGTGCTAATTAATGGGTAGAACTGAATTAAAATGCAGGCAAACCCCTAAAGGCAGAAGCATCCCCTCCTCTTGCATTTTGATCTAAAGATCAGTTGTCAAGAAAAAAACTTAATTATACAACCATTGGCTGTGTAATTTCACATTACTGTTGAGTAAATAACATACACAGGAAATGACAGAAACGGACCTAAAAAGTGAGTGGACACAACACATTCTTGGAATACAATTCCATTGAGAGCCAGTGAACACATTAAATAAAGCTTAGGAATAGTACCACAGCTGCAGGTTTTGTGCCAGTATTCATGGACCATAAACTGTTATGTGGAAGGATATCACTCCACGCTTACTTTGTGCTTGTATTTCTCTCTATTTCTGCTACTGGCTAATATTGCAAACAGCTAAATAAATCTTTGATCTAATTTGGTACAGCATGTTTTATGTCAACTGCTAAATTAATAGATGAGGGAAAGAAAGAGAAAAAAAGGAGATACACACCAAGTTCCACAACTTTCAAAGTTAGCTGAAAGGCTGATATAAAACATAACTCCCAAGAAGTGTTGTGATGATAAGTGCCCCTAAACCCCCTTCAGGGCTTAGAGATCCCTCTGCAAAATCTTCCAGGGAAGGAGGTTGGTGTAAAAAATACTTGAAGTTCCCTTTTCATTCCTTTTACGTTTTTCTCTTTTAACTCTGGTTCTGTTCTCCTGATCAAGGGCTTAGCTTTCCCTCTGGTAAAATAAAACACAAACTCTTGTGTTAGCACACAAATTTCCCAGAAATTTCAAACCCAAATGTGGGGTACTAAGTGCAACCACTCCCTTTACATTACTGTACACAGGAGAAAAAAATGTCCAAGGAACTGCTGTGCATTTTCACTAAACAACATAGGTCAGTACAGATGTTTGTCCTGTCAAGTACCAGGTTACAGGAAGGAGTTTTCCCTACAGAATTAAACAGTGCCTTAGACCATGAACTAGGCAGCTGAGGGACAGCCCAACACAGCAGGAACTGCCCAGGAAGTTACATTATCTCTGCAAATAGAGACTTCAGCTGATAGTGTTATTTTATTTTCCTCCTTAATATAATTCAGTCCATTTTTCCCATGATCATTTCCTTAATATTCTCCATGAGTCAAGGACATGATATACTCTACTTTTAAACCTCATTTTGCCCATAACCAGAAGCTGCAGTAGACACTGTACTTTGAGTTTAAATTCGCTGTATAGCTAATGCCAGTACTTTGTTTTGAAAAGTTTCATTTTCAACACGGAACATATTTGTGAAAGTACTATTTTTCAAAAGTAGAGTATAGAGACCAAAGAGTCTTAATATTTTTTGACAGTGTAATAGCACTGACTGCACTTCAGATCAGCTGTTCAACTAAAAAAGAAAAATATTTTTCAAAGCATCTACTGCTATGTGAGTTACCAAGCACAAAATGACTAACAAATGATTGCTAAAATGTAGCAATGTAGTCTTGACAATGCAAATGCCATCTTTGACAAAAGGGCAGAAAGGGAAATTGTTCTTAATAAATGTGGAGGTACCTCGAAGGGCTGGAGAAAGATCACGACTTTTCCTCCTGGCTCACTACTTGCCTGGTCCACTCCCCACAGTTAGCAGGGCAATCACTGCAGGGCCTTGGAAGATAAATTGGTGGCTGCTCTCATGGGACAGAACTCCTGGCTCCCCTTAGTGGAGTCTAATGCGTTGACATGCCTGGACCATTCTCCTGAACCAAAGCCAACTGCCTTGGAGTTGCCAAGTCCACAGTATTAAATTAAATCTCTTCCCCTTCAAACGAGGATGGTTGAATCCAAACTGTCCCACAGAATTACCACCTTGCCTGAGCTGTCTAATAAGTGACACTGAAGAGCTGCCTGGAAGTCTGTGAGCTGGTCCTGGCCAAAGGCATACCAGAGAATGGTCTGACAGCTCTACAGAGTTGTGCTCCTTTGCCAGGAAACTTCTGATGCTCCTCAGCTGCCACTTACAGACACAGTCCTAGAGCTAGACAGCTTCAGTAACTCCTACAGGCAAAGCCACACCCCAGTTATGGTCACAAATGTATTTTAAAATGCCTTCAGGTGATGGTTTCATCATAGTTTCTAAACCAACTCCATTCTTTCTATTTCATATCCTCACCTGCTCATCTAGAGTTTTCTTTTAAAAGACAGACTCTCATTCCCCCAGTCTGCAGGGCCAGGCCATCAGCTGCCCATGGAGCATCTCACATCTCTTAAAGGCTTTAAGAGTTTCTGTCACATTTGAGCACAGCTAATATCAGCTTATTTCTGTTCTGAATCTTCTTACATTTTCACTTCTTAATTATTTCCATAAAGATTGGGTAAAGTACGTGAAAGGAAATTTACAAAACGAAACAAAACTGTGTTGGATGCAGCACAGTCACTTAAAAGCCTCGCTGGTTTAATGGAGTTGGTGTTTGTTTAAGACCTGAGATATACACACATCTTGGAATTTTAGACACGGATTTTACCACATTTCCAGGCATTTTACGCACAGGTTTAGGTTTGCTAATAACATCCATTAAGAAAAATACATATTTATCTTTCTGCAAATGGTTTTATTTCTATAAGCCTCTTTAAGACAAATTTTCCCTGATACAGACCTCCCCCTACCACCACTTTCTTTCTCATCGCCTTTCCACAGAAATTCATTAACTTTTAGACACTGGAAATATTCAAATCAGTATAACAAAATACAGAAGAAAGCACATGTTCACTATGGATCATCTGCAGAGAATGTCAAACTTCATGGCTTCCTAAAACTGTGCCCACTCCTGTACAGCTGCAGCGAAGAGGTTTGGGTGTGGGATTTTTTGGTTTTTATTCTTGGCCGATAAAAGAGTTCAGTTCCACAGCAAATCAAACATACGAAATCTGTGTGCTTCAGCTCCAGACAGTGGTCAGAATCAGAAAATAATCAGAGACAGGAATTAAGGGAATGATTTTGTGTCCCAGATCTGGGGAATACACAGGATTGCTGGGTGGCATTTAGACAGGAGGCTGCAGAAAGAAACTTCTAGAAAAGAGAAATAAAAACACAACACTGAAACAAAACAGAACACAAAACTCCTGTTTGCTATTTCTGGTACATAAAAGATATTTTGGGATTAGCTCATGATGCAGAGAGGTGAAAAGAAATAATGTGAATTATCAAAACAATTAGGCTTCTTACATAACAGAAATAAAGGAAGGGGAGGGGATTAAGGAAGAAAAGAGAATGAATCAGATGAAAGTATTTTCTAAAAGAGCATATTTTACTACAGGAGCGATTTTGAATCTGATGTATGGCCGCAGCTTGTTCAGTGCTGCTCTGCCCACCCAACACCCTCTGCCTCCCCCAAAGCTGAGACTCAGAGACAGAGAAGGGACAGCCCTTTGCTAGCTCCTGTATGGTAAAGAAACATGGAATTAATCTTTTACACCTCTTCCTTAAAATATTAGAAACAAAAACAAATTTGTAGGCTGAATTCCCAATTGTTACATATTTGTTTCATTAATAGCACACGGAAGTCAGAGATGAAGCCTCTTTATCAGACTGTGTTGTCTTCCGTGTTCTGTGCAAATGTTGTTGGCAACAAAGAAAAACAGAAGTGTTTTGTGGTGTCTGACAACAGTGAATCCTGAGTTAAAGACATTAAACCAGTATTCTCAATTACCACTTCAGTACATCTCAAAATATTAAAAGGCCAACTACAGCACCTTAATAGAATATCTATAAATCAGATGAATTTTTAAGGATTTGATTGTTCTGATTGCTTCTGTTTTAAGTGGTAACTTCTGCATCAGTCTTTTTTCATCCACCTTTTTATTCAGCCAGCTGTTACTCAAGCTGACTTAAAAGCTCACCTTCAATTCTGGATTAATTTTTTCTGTATTATTGTTCCCTTCTACCTCTATGTTGTTTGTTGCTCTCACCATATTATTACTTTTTTTTTTTATAACCAATATGATATTCGTTCCTTCTTTTGAGCCATTCAAGCTCAACTAATCCTATTGTTCTCCTATATTGGTGCTCCTAGAAAAAACAAACAAAAAACCTACAAGTAACTCCCTGCTCTACATACTATTTTCTTAAAACACCCCAAAACCAATAATTTAATCAAACAGTAGCATAACTTTTGTTTTAAAGATCTGAACCTTACCTGAGAACTGTCAGGAAATACAGTTTCCCCCCAAAAAAATTATTAATTCTTTTTTCCTTATGAAATGCAGTAGAGCTAAATAAAGATCCATTACTTGCAAAAATTATTTCTGTTGTAAATCTAATAGATCAGCCCCGACAAAAATGAATTTGCAATGAAGAATATAAATAATTCAGGTACGTGGGAAAGTCAGGTCATTTGGAAGGTGCTACATCTCTAGTATTTTTGGTTTAAAGCTGCTTTACAGGACATTTTGTGACAGATACCTATTGATGGAGAGTTCAGAGCTCCCCTCTTTCCTTTGACATGTATTTCTCATCTCCTGATACGCTGCCTCACCAGTCTGTGTGATAAACAGTGCACAAGAGAAAGGAAAGATTCTGCCATCAGTTTGCCACCACTGAGCCCAGTACAGTCATGAAACAGGTCATATAAAGGGCTGCAAAACTACCAGTTGTATTTTGGTTTAAACTGAGACAGAAAGGGATTCTTGCTAGTAAGCAGATCATTTCGATTTCCCCCCTTCTTTGAAGGGTGGGGTTACATAAAGGAAGAAGAATGCTGTGATTCTCTTCATAAAAAATCCCCAAACCAACAACATGGGGCACTAAGGGAAATTCCCAGAGAGAGCAGAAAAAACAACTTTTCCCTCCATTTGTTATTTTTACAATTTACTCCTCATCTTGCTGTGAGAGGAAATTCAAGCACAGTCCCATTCTGACCCAGAGCCCAGCCCCTTGCCCAGCCATGCCCCACTACAGCCAAGGCCAGGCTCGGGGGCACAGAGAGAGGCTTTGGCTGCAGCCCCCAGAGAGCAGAGCAGGCAGAGCAGGCAGCAGGCAGGGGTTTGTCCTGCCACTGCCGTGCCCACCCGCCCAGCCTGCCTCTCACTGATTGCTTCTCCCTAAGGAGATTTGGGCAGTTTGCGTCAATCAAGGATTTAACACAAGACATAAATGCCATCCCCTCTTAGCACAAACAAACAGATGCCAGCACCTTTCTTGACAAGCCAAGGGTGCGTGGCCGGCTGGCAAAAAGTTAGTGATTTCTAGTGTATTCTCCCCTTTTATTACCTAATCTTATCAGTTAATCACAGGACTGATTTTAAAGGTTCTGATTTCTCTACTGTAGCAAATGGAAAAGTACTTAAAATCTATGATGGCAGGTATAAATAAAAGGGGAATCCTCATGAAAAACAGTATTAAAATTCCTGAATTACTTACAGAGTATGAAAACCATTAACAGAGTAAACATAGGCAGTCAGTAAACAATTTTCCCAGTGCCAATTGTCTAAATAAGGAAATAGATGGAACTCAAATAATGAGTTACTGTATAAGGCTTAAGCCTTGGTTCATGAAGTAAACTATATCAATATCAGAACTGCAGAAAAAATTTGCATTCACAAATTACAGGCCTTCAAGTCTTGTCAGATTTTTTTCCAGTAAATTGTATTAGTATTCAGTTAATATTCTTGCTATTCTATATTGTATTACTAATAATTATCATTAATATGAAATATATAAAATATTTATTAAAAATCTTTAATTTCTATGTTTCAAATTGCAAAACCAACACAAAACCTGCTTGATCTTAGAAGCAATAGCTTCTGCTTTTTAGACCTGGCCATGTTCAACCACATACTAGCAAACTGAATAATTACATAACAGAATTATGAAGTCTTTAAAAACTGGCCTAATCATTGCAAAATGAACTTCAGGAAATCATCATGAAATTAGCAGTTTGCCAGATGTCCTGCAGAAAGCAAACAAGGAAACATTCCTTCCCCCCAAATGATCTGTCATCCAGCAGCCAGGTGCATTTTCCCTCCTCACTCCTCACCACCAGCACATAAGAATTTTTCTCCCAGGTTAAAATGAAGGGACCTAAAATACAGCTCACATATTGTTTTATTTCCTCATAAAATGATTTAAATACAAATACCTTCTCTTTGCCCCAGATTCTCCTCTCAGTAAGCCGTTTGGTAGCTCCTACAGAACACCATTAAATCAGTCACAATCATCCTTTTAGCCACAGTTCCAAAAGTTCCCTTCACTATGACAGAAGCTTATTACAATTATATCACCTTTTAGCATTTGAACTTCTGATCTGATTTTCTTAAAAATAGCAAAGAGTCCCAGTTAAAGAACATTCTTGAAAATAACAGTATTAATGCTATTTAATCAGCTCAATTTTCTTCCAGGCTCTTGAAGAAGTGAGCTGTGTGTTCTATTCTACACTCAGACTGACTCAAAGTTCAAAGCCATGTCTTTGAGTAATTTCATTCTGACACTGTTTAATAGCAATTCAGGAAGCATGCAAAGCACCATGCTAACATTTTCAGGTAAAGCTTGTCCATCTTAACTTCTCATGTTCTTCTGTTTACAGGTTTTGGGAGTCAAATCCAAAACTTTCCACCCTCAACTTCCTTCTCTCTTTCTATGCCCCTGCAGAAGCAGGGAGGGTTGTAGGACCCACAGAACTGTCTCACAGACTCAGCACCTCTTCTTCACTTTGTGGCTTCCTTAGGAGCCTCCCTGCCTTTTTGGAAAACTCCATGTAAACAGCGTTCAATCATGTTCTAATGATATTTTCATAACCTTCAAAACTCTAGGTCCTGCACGAGGAGTAATATTTCCCAGTTTCTTGGACAAAATTAAAATCAGATGTATTTCTCTTGAAAACAGGGTCCTAAACAGAAAACAAAGAAAATGCTGGGACTTTGGAGAAGGATTTTGTTGACACACTATCTGATTATCTTTTATTTTCTTTTTTTTTAAATCAAAAGGGTATGAGCCTACTTCTACCTGGAAATAAATAATGTAACATGGAAATGAAAATATCTACGCCACAGAGATTTAAAAAGTAAAATGGCAATCGCTGGGACAGTTCTTGTCCTCACTTATGCTCACTCAATCCTAATTAACACCGGCAGAATTTGGCCCGCTGTACAAACCCCATCTAATCCCCACACTGTAGTCTGCCACACCAGAAGGTTATTCCTTGAAACACTCCCCAGTAAGCCGGATAATTCCAGAAATGACATTTCAATGCCACCGAATCAGTTTGCCCAGTGCTACGATTTAATTTCTAAGCCTTTCCACTTGACTGTACTTGTATTACAACATAAAAATGGTGACAATGAAATCTTTTTTAGAAAGAAATCAGAAGCAACTACGAGCATTTTTGCCTGTAGATTGGGATGCTCATACTGAGTCTTTGCAAGGGCAGCATCACCCCTCATTTACTGTATGTATACAAGGTCCCTCACAAATTACAAAATACAAGCAGAACAGTTAGAAAGACAGTAACAGAGAGCCAGAGAAGCATCTAAGGAGTAAGATAAAAATAACAAACCCGTTTGCTTCATGTCTTAGGACTGTGTTTAAAATGAGACACTGGAGCAGCAAGAGCAAAGCGGCAAGAACAGAGCAGCTGTCTTTACAGTATTTAGCTCCTGGCTCCCAGAAAAAGGGCCTGTGAGGGCAGAGGAAGATAAGGAAAAGTGATGGGCTGACTATCCCAGAGGCTGCTGGAGCAGAACTGGGGAGAGTTTAGATTTGGTTGCATCATTTGTCCCAAGGCTGACAGCTGCAGTGGCCATTTTGCACCTCCTTGCTTGAGCTGCATTTACAGCTCACTACCTATAACCCTGCATTTAAGAGCAAGGTTTTACCATAGAAAGCTAAAATGTAAATAAAACTAGATCCTGCAAACAACTTGGTCTTCTCTAAATAGAAATAACTTTTTCTATACATTTACAGGTTGAGGTCCATACTGTGCTGACACTATAAATCTATGTGGAAAGAAGGGCAATCTGCACTGGTGCTGTTTCTGGGGAGAAGAACTCTGTTTTCCCATTTATGCCATGTAGGGATTAAACAGGGCCAGCTTCTGTACCAAGTCCAGGGTTTTGTGCTCTTTGGCAGCCTGGCTTTATCAGCTTCATGTCCAGCTGCCTGTGCAGGTGAGGAAGAGCACGCCCAGCGGCACTTTCTGTTTCTGCACAGCTCTGAAAAATGGGCAGCTCAGCAAGGCTGAGAGGAGACTCTACCTGATACTGAAGCTAGGAACTCCCTAATATGCAGATAAATACACCTATAATTTTCAGGATATTCATGTCTTCATCACATAAGATACAAGAGTGACACGCTTTTCATTTTCACTGATGCCCCTCCTCAGAGCATCAGGGTACCATTTCAAGACCACAAATTTTTTTTCAGTTTAAATTCCACACAATTTCTTCACCTGTCTTCTATTGTTTTGTTTAAAACACTCAAATTTAATATCCTTGGTAGTGCTGTTTTCAGCTGGGGTAGAGTTAATTTCTTTCACCGTGGCTGGTACAGGGCTGTGTTTTGGATTTGTGCTGAACACAGGGCTGATAACAGAGAGATGTTTTTGTTGTTGCTGAGCAGGGCTCACACAGAGCCAAGGCCTTTTCTGCTTTTTGTGCTGCCACAAAGGCAATGGAGCTGGGGGTGCATGGGAGGCTGGGAGGAGACACAGCCAGGACAGGTGACCCAAAGTGACCAAAAGGATATTCCAGACCCTATGGCATCGTGCTCAGGATATTGAATGCAGGGAAGATGGAGGAATGGGGGAGCATTTGGAGTGAGGGTGTTTGTCTTCCCAAGTAACTGGTACATGATGGGGCCCTGCTCCCCTGGGGATGGCTGAACACCTGCCTGCCCATGGGAAGCAGTGACTGAATTCCTTGTTTTGCTTTGCTTGTGTGCATGCTTTTCCTTTCCCTATTAAACTGCTTTTATCTCAACCAACAGAGTTCTCTACATTTTACCCTTCCAATTCTTTCCCCAGTCTCTCCAGTGGGGAACTGAGTGGGGCTTGGCTGCTGGCTGGGGCTAAACCATGACACTGGTAAAAGTAACTTTTAACTCAGACAGTCATGAGACTGCTGGTTTTTAAATTTTTCTTCATTTTTCTCTTTTTTTTTTTTCTTTTTCTTTTCAAAGCAGAAACATGAAAAACTTTAAAAAACTATTAAAAACCCCACAGTGCAGCAGAACAAGGAAATTCATATCGGCTCCATAGCACTCTATACTCCACCACACTTCCTTAAAGGCAATTTCAGTAAGAAAACTAAGAATATCAAGTCAACTCAATATTTAAATATGCAGTTTTCTTCAATGCTGACAGATATATTAACAAGTATTAGAACAAATACTTATGCATATGTGCAACAAAACAGATTCTGATGGGTATTTAATTATTACATATTCAGCATACACAATTTTTTTAAAGTTATCTCAGTAAATAAATTGCATTCGATAGCAAAATAATTTTCTAAGTTCTGCTAGAATACAGTTTTATAAACCATGAACCCCAGAAGAACACTAAATCTCAAACCTAACACAGAAACATTGAAAAACTTTTGGCGTGCCCCTCACCACATCATATATCAGACCAACTATCTGTAAAAGACCTGGGGACTTGGGGCTTTTTCCTGTACCATCACCTGGCAACTGATTTTATACCATAAAACACTGTAGGCAGCTGTAAATATTTCTGAAGCTCACCAAGATCCTTGGAAAGGGGACAGGTAAGCAAAAGTTGTGTGCAAAAGGATACAAAAATTCTTCAGGGCAGAGAAGGAAACGGGCTCCGAGAAGGTCATTTTGCTGGCACTGGCAAGGCTGCTTTTCAGAGGAACTCAGGATGATGTTGCTTCCTTGAATTTTGCTACTTAATAGCTTTTTCTTATGTGCACAATTCAGATGAATCTATTCAGATTTACTAAGGAAAATTTAAAATACTTATTCTCTCACATACTCTCTAATAAAATCTCTCAACATTCATCCTGAATCTGGGACAATACAATATTTGGAAGGATAAAAACATGACGTGCTGACAGCAATGTAAGCTCACAGTGTGGCAGGATTTTGCAGGAGGCAGAAGAGAAGAGCAGAGTAAGGAGCCGATTCTGCACCTCCCAGCACAGACCACAGAGAGGCCCCAGAGACTCCCTGACACAGCCACAGCCACCCTGGGCAGTCTCAACGCCAGGCAGGAAGTATTGTTCAGGTTTTTCAAGCATATATAAAAATGCAATTGAAATATCTCTCTCTCTCTCTGGAAATTCAGAGCCTGAAAAATACGACCTTATACTTTCCAAAACAGTTTTCAGCTCAGTGCTCTGCAGCCCATTGCCATATCAACATGGACAGTCAATTTTGGCATGCCTTTTTGCTCTGGAATATATTCAATGATTTCATCTTTTTTCATGTCAAACTATATGTAAAAGAGAAAATAGGATGCTGAATACACGACAGGCATTAAATGACATCCCAAACTATAGTTTTTGTGAGGGCTGAAATCTTCTTGGCACAATATAAAAAGACATTGTGGAATGCTTTAAGGTTAGCATAATCCTAATATTTACTACACAAATACAATTCAATCATTTTTAGATTGAATTATCCCAGCCCTGAAGAAAGGATAATTCACAGCTAAGGCCAGAGAACAGACCTGCACAATCTCCCACCACGACAGGCAGTGCTGACTGCACGTGGACACGCTCACCCCGAGCTGGGCACTCAGAGCAGTGAACGCTGAACATGGAAAGGGAGCCACAGCACTGCACTAGGCCACATTTCCAGCTGCCCCCTTGACGACACTGAGGAGTTACAGGCACCTCAGGCCCTGCGGACCGGATCCACATCCAGCCTGCCAGACAGCCAAGGCAGGCCTGTGCCAAAATACCAACTGCTCAGGAAGGATGGGAAGCACCAGATTCGGGAAAGGATCTGGCAAGGGTAGAGGCCAAGCCTGACATTTCGACCCTGGAAGCTCCTTCCTACTACACTCCAAAACTACTTATGGGAAAGAAGCATTTACTCCTGAGACAAACAAGAGCTCAGATCCTGCTGAGATCATAGAGTATGTCTGCACTGCTCCCTTACCAAACTTCACCTGGCAGCTTCAGAGAATGCACAAACACGAGCGGCCTACTGCAACAAAACACAGGACATACTGAGACCCAAACACATAAAAAAATAATAGAATAAAAATAATGAATATTATTTTTATAATATATAGCTATATGAAGAGTAGCAAAATCAGCCAGTTTCAAGCATCTTGTCTGGTGCAGGAAAGAAGTGATGAAGGTCATGTTCCATCACTTCTAGTTAGAGCTTCTTGAATCATTCCTTTTTGGGAGCAGGGGCCAAATCAGTTTCTTTGAACATTATGTAATCTCTTGTACCACACTAGAAATCCACCTTTTTTTTTCCCATTTACTTTTACTGAAATACAAATAAAAATGAATAATTTTGAATTTAAATAAGTTAATATTTTAAGAACTGATGTCTGATTCAGGACTTCACTTTTAGAAATGTCCAAATTCAGAGTGTATGTTTGTAGGACAAGTACAGCGCCCTCTTCAGAACCTTACAGGTGTTTGGGTCTGGGTAGAAGAGTGTCACGAATCCATTGATGACCTCCCTTTGCACCTTAGAAACAGTTAAACATATCTCCTATCTGTCAGATTCCTGAGTTTTAAGTTCCAAATTCCATAATGCATACTCATCACAGCTAATATTAATTGGTAATCAAACAGAAAAGCACCTGAAACAAGGAAACAAGACAGAAATAACCTTTTTATTCCCACCAGGCAAGAACTCAGACATGGCAACAGGGCAGTATGTTTACCATTTATGTTTACCCTGTACATAATAAAAGACTTGTCCAACCACAGTGAACAGTCATTTTTTTCATCAGCGTTTTTGTTTTTCAAATGAAAGGTTATTATTACATGCAAAATTGCATTAAGCATGTATAATGACTTATTCAGTGATTTGCATAAACATCTTCCATGGCATGCACAAAACTTGACAGCTGTGATTTGCTTTATCCATGCATAAATAACAACAAAATTGGCCCAAAGAATTCCACTTCACATTTTAAATGTGAAGCCTAACAGGGTAAAGATAAAGGTTATCACTTCCAGAAACACTGGAAAACCACTTAGCCTAGACTTAGACGAAGAACACACTAGAAAAGAAATCACAACAAAAAAATAAGAAAATAATATAAAATTCCCAAATCACGGGAGATTTGTACTCAAATGACTTCAGTGCTGAATGGGACACAAATACAGTTACAAGAGATAAATCAGTTTCTTTTAAATGGTAAAGAATATTTTAAGTGTTTTGAGAACTCAATATTTCAAATATCCACCATTTGTATACTTGGAGAAAATAGAAATATTTCAAATTTTTAAAATAAAATTAAAGTATTTTCAAAATGCTTTGAGGACTTTACAGTTCTTTAAAGTATCTTAAGGTACTTTGATTAATCTATTCTGTGGTTAAATTGAAGGTATTTTTGAAGTCTACAAGGAGTAGTCACTGGCTGGAATTTACTGAATTATTTGTTTCTGTTTATTATTTGCTTCTTTCTATAACCATTTGTGACTATTTAAAATGTGCATAAAAATAAATTTTGCTTTAGTCTAGGTGATCACACTGTGCCAATGGAACGGCAGGTTTGCTGTCTGAAAAGATGATTTTCTTCAGACTTAACAAACATTTAGAAGATGGGACGGTATGGAAGAAAATGACTTTCATGACCTTTGCCTTCTTGCACTCTCCGGTCTAGACCTTTTAAATACTTTAGTCAAAGTATCTTCTTTAAACAACACAGGCTCTATTTAGACAATAAGCTGATCAAGTACACAGGTTAATTATTTCCGTTCAGCAGGATATACACATTGGTCACAGATGAAAATCAAAACTAGTTTTGCATTAAGTTCTACAGAAGAAAAAATACTGTAATGTGAATATAAAAGTCAAAATTGAATTATAAAGTGAAAACCATTGAGTAATAAGTCTTAAATATTTAGAGCTAGAAGGAAATTAGTTAATATTAATTTTAAAAAATTCAAATAATAATCTTAACAGAAATATAATTGGTAATTTTGTTTTTAAACTTGTGAAAGTATAAATCAGGGCAGCTTTTGGATAGCAATCTCTTGAGCTTCCAATTATTTAGTTATTTAGCACTTAGAAGGAAGGTAGCAGAAAGTATGTTACCATCCTTATGCTAAAAAAAGTTTCACAGCACTTGAGTTAAGATCAGCCTGGCCTTGACAGTAGTTTGCTGTACCGGAAGGCAGATAGCATAGCACAGGAAAAGAGCCCAGAGGCATTAGTGTAATCCATCGAGGTTAAAGTAGGAAAGCTAAAATTATTTAATACTTTTTAAGCCCACAGTACAGTAAATGGTCTGTTGCTAGGAAGCAATCCTGGCTAAAAATACAGCTTTTTTTAATATGCTGACTTTATGTCTGAGGAACGCTGGAAACGGGTCTCACTGAAGGTATTTCTCACGCCCCTCGTCTCGTCCACAGAGTCCCCAGTTCATATTCACAAATATATGAACCTCAAGTCTTCCTCAGCCTGGAGGTTATGCCTGACCAAGGAAAAGTCAAGTTCAACAGATGGGTGATCTTTACTAACATCTTATCATGAGTACCAACATCAGGGAACCCATAGTAACAAGTAAAAAATCTTCAAAATTTTAAGATTTGAAGTTCTGATCCCCCAGTCTGACTGTAGATTTGCCACCATGAAGGATGAATTTTCTCCCAAGAACCCAAGAGCCCTGGGAGAGGCTGACTGCCTGGGGACATCCTCTGGGGGAAATTGAGGGATTCAGTAAATGGTCCCAAACCTCTCCTTGTATGCCATGATAAATTCCCATAAATAAGCAGCATTTTTCCTGTTCTGTGAAAACAAAAGCATTTGACCATCCTAATTTACAGCTGTAAACAGGTGAAGCAATTCTTAGACATGAAAATTTAAAATTAAAAACCTCAGAAACAGAAAGCATGGTTTGGCAGTAACAGTGCTGAGAAGTTGCACCCATTTAGCTCTCAGAGAACTGACCAGTTCTACAGCAATACTGGACCAGTAAGTTCAGCACTGTTAGGGAACACTGTGCCAAAACATGGCTTGCAAGGAACGAAAGTGCCACAAATACCTTCAAAAAATGTGACCCCAGTCCTTTCAGGAGGGTCTGGATGAAGCCACAGTTGTTACCTTTTGTGCAACAGATAGACAGACACACTTCAGAGCATAAAAAATGCATTAATGAAAGAATAAGATATAGAACCCTAACCACAGACTTGCAAAGGTATCATGAATTACTGTAAGCAACTGAAGACTCTGAGCACAAAATTTTACACTGGTCTATCTATTCTGCAGCATTTAGTGAATGAATTCTTTAAGTAAATCGTGACACAAACCTGTGTTTCTCAGTAGCTTCACAGAGTCTCTGAAAATAAATGTACAAGTAGAAATTGATGCTGGCTTTAAAATAAATAGTAAATAATGTATAATGTTTTTATTTAATTGCTAGATAACTAGATTACTAGATTCCTGTCTATAATTACTGTTATTGCAGAATTATTTTGAAATTCAACTTTATTTTTTATGCTTTTACTCTGCAATCCTTTTTCCTTTCTAGGTGATTTTCTGGTGGAAAGGAAGATAGGTTTTCACAGCTAGTTCCACCTTCAGATTTTCAAAAACTTCATTATTCTTTTCCTGAAATCCTTTTCTCCTGTCTTAAGTAGAGAACAACCTGGGCATGCTTTTAATTGACAACCCAGTTTTCCCCCATCCAAAAAGTAGGTAATTTTCTCTCTTATGTTCAGAAACATTACATTTGGAATCCTGCACTTACCAGTCGGCAAACAGTCCTCTGCATCAGTGAGGTATAAAACTCTACTTCTTCTCATTCTTTAACACACTGACCACTTGGCATCCTTAGGGAGGAATTTTTTCTCTTTGGATTTTATATTCTCTGTCAATTTGCACATTACAGCCACACAAGAAGTGGACATCTAACTAGGCTACTTTTTGTGTAGCTTCATGCAAGCTATGGCTGATATCAGAAATAACAGGAACCATACGCTTTGGAAGCCCAATGGTTTTTGAATAGCTTTCTTCAACCTGCTCCTTTTTGGCAGGCACATTCAAACAAGAAAAATCCTATCAGAATCTATGTATTAAGTAGTTAATTACAGACCTGAGGAATTATCTACGTATTTTTACAAATTACAGTCTGGCAAGCCTTGAAAATTTCAACCTAAACTACAGTTTTAACAGTTCCATTAAGTCTTGTGTTAATGATAAATGCACCTGGGTCAGGGCAATTGCAAGCAAAGGTACAGGCCAGGCAGAAAATGGAATGGGAGCAACCCTGAGGAGAAGGACTTGGCGTTGTTGGTGGATGAGAAACTCAAGACGAGCTGACAGAGCGCCCTTGCAGCACAGAAAGACAAATGTGGGCTGCATGAAAAGCCGTGTGGGCAGCACGGTGAGGGAGGGGATTCTGCCCCTCTGCTCTGCCCTGCTGAGAGCCCACCTGGAATGCTGCATCCAGCCCTGGGGTGCCCAGAATAAGGACATGGACCTGTCAGACTGAGTCCAGAGGAGGCCACAAAGATGATCAGAGAGCACCAACCCTATGAAGACAAACTCAGTGAATTGGGGCTGCTCAGCCTGGAGAAGAGAAGGCTCCAAGGAGATCTCAGGGCAGCCTTCCAGTATCTAAAGGGAGCTGACAAGAAAGCTGGAGAGCAATTTTTTACAAGAACATGCACTGATAGGACAAGGGGAATGGTTTTAAACTGAAGGAGGGGAAATTTACATCTGCCATTAGGAAGAAAGTCTTCACTGTGAGACTGATGAGGCACTGGAACAAGTTTCCCAGAGAAGTTGTGAGTTGCACCAACCTTAAGTTCAAAGACCATCACACAACATTATAATTAACTAATCTGAAATGCCTCAGTTACTGCTAAAGAGCTTTTTAATTCCTTTTCCTTAAAAGTATTGCATTTACAACAGAGAATTTACACCATCACAAGGAGGACATAATTTCCCAGAGCCAGTGTGTTCATTACTTGTGATGTAACTTGCAGCATGAGGAGCTCCTTCTCCTTGAAAACCATATAGTACAAAAATACAGTAGTTTCCATTACTGTGGGAACATACCACATTTCTCATAGGATTCAAAGTGTTTCCCCGAGCAACAATAAACTTACAGAAAAGATACAAAGGACTAGTTAAAAGCATTGGATATAAGTGAAAAGCAGTCCTTAATTTACAATCATGTGCTAGTCTAGTGCCATTCTAGTCGTAAATATGCAGAAATTACTCCAGTAGTTTAGACCAACTGGGGTTTAGATTTACACTAAAGTAATTCCTAATTTTTTTTTTCCTAAAGAAGGCAATGTGCACAATTTTAGTTATAAACACATTTCAAAGGAGGTACTTTGAAAAATAAACCAGAAACTTTGTCCCTTGGAAGAGGTCACTTAAAAAACATCACTTAAAATAATCTCTTTCCATTTTGCCAAGATTGTAAGGGAAATTTAGAGGAAAGGCTGCAATTCAAAAGCCATTTCCTCATGAATGCTTAAATCGCCCACAAAAGTAGTTGAAATTAAACCCACATCCATACTGGTATCTGATCCCTTAGCATGTTGTCATCCCAGCAGCAGTGCAGGTTTAGAGAGGTACCAGTGCCTCCTTTACCCATCAGCACATGAACCCTTTGCCTCCCTTGCCCACCAAACCTGCACATGTGTGCACACAGTGTGCAGGTAAACCCATCAGTAGGGTGCTGTAAGGCTGTATTACCTGGGCAACACTGTCAGACATACCAAAATCAGGACAAACTGGGAAAAAAAGTGATTAGGGGACAGCTGTTTTTTGGATCACGGTGGGAAAGGGGAAGAACTTAGGAGGATAGAAGGGATAATAAGAATTGGCAGATTGATGCAGTGACTGATGGTGTTTGGGGGTGCTTATCAAGCAACCCCAAACCTGGGTCCTTCCACTGACAGCTTAAGAGATCAGGGTTCTGGGTTAAACAGTGCTAGGCAATTAACAGGGACTGGCTTTGCTTCAGACAGGGAAGCACTTCCCTCCTCACAGCCACCCCTCTCGGGTCATGCACAGCAGCTGCACACTGCCCACAGATCCCTCCAAAGCCCCCCAGGGCAGCAGTGCCCGCTCACACCACTCACTCCACAGGCCCAGGGACTGCAGCCTTAGGGGCTGCTGCTGGATCACTGGACTTGCTGATATTAAACTTCCCACTTGTTTTGGAAAGGTGAGACATCAGTTTTATTCCTTTAGAAGACTTCCAGTGCAACAGCATATAGAGGTGATTGACTGATAACATGAGATTTTCTGATAGAGGAGAACAGGCCAATAATATATTTGTTACAGTGCAGCCTACATTCCTTGTCGTGCAGCCCACATTCCCTGTCATCCCTAATGCAGGTGAAAAGACTGAAATGTCTGATCTGGTAACAGTGGAGAAAGATGTTGTGTGACTGATGCTATTTTACTCATCACGAATATAGTATAACCATACCTAGCATTGTCTCGCAGTTACACAGCACACAGAGGTTTCATCAGAACAGATCCACCGACTTCAAACAAGCATTCAGAGATAATTACTTAACCTTAGAGGACAATATTAAGTATTTGACAGAGCTGACGACATTTGAAATGATACTTGAGAGTACACTTTGTTCAGAACAAAGTTGGAAAGTCATTTAATAGATTTTGCTCTACCACTGTGTCATTTTGCCAGGAACTGAAGAGCACATCCCCGTTCTGCCCTGTCCCCTCTCCTACTGCTTTGTTGGCCAAAGAACTGGGAACACTCCAAAATATCTGGCAATCCAACACTTTTCTACTTACTCTTCATATCAAAGCTTGTAGGAGAACTCAATTAAGTTTATGAGCTTTTGTAAGTGACCTTGCAAGGGCCCAATTGTCAGTGATGAAATAGCTGGCACACAGCCTGTTTAATTTCTGTTTACAATGGGAAAAATTTCCTAACACAAGTTTCTGTGATATTGAGAAGCATTTTACAATTATAATAAACCAACAAAAATTTGTCAAAACTCCTAAAATTACAGCTACCTAAATGAAACTATTAATAGACCATAGTACAACATTAATAATATATTCATGCTACATTAAAACTTTTCAACAGTTCAAAATAGATACTTCAATTGTTGTCCATGAAAGAATACAATTTATCAGCTGCTGAATTAAAAATCTGCTATAGCTGGCAATAGATGATGGTGTTTCTTCCTCCTACAAAAAATCTGCTCCTAAAAATATGCGATTTTAAAAGGAAATTAATATTTATTCTATAGTTATATTTTGCCTCATTAGCTTTATTCTCTATCAATTATTAATGACTCAAAAGAATATCACGACACTAAGGTCTTGCAAGTACAGTATTCCATGCATATATTCAAACTAAGTGCTTACAAATTCCTGTTTTGTCAGTGTTTGGAAAGAGATCAAGACATTAAATACAATCTCAATTTCTGTACAATAGAAAGCATGACAAAAATCGCAAGGAAGTGCTGCACTCTTTTCCAACTGATAAATGAAACAGAACCAAAAAATTAGTTGTGGGCTCTGTGAGAAATGAGGTACGGTATAGGAGCAACTTCAAAGTCTGCAAATCAAGGTTTTTGTGAGAATAAAAAACAAGTTCTTGAATTAGGGTGTTTTACAATGGTGTTTCTGCCTCATATTCATCGTCTAAATCCCAGCAGACCATAGTAACTGTTGTTCTAATTGCTTACAACTAATAAAGGCAATAATTACGATGAGGCATTCCAGCAACATCCCATTTCACCAACAGGCAAGAGGAGTTCTAGGACTAGACCGAGGTGGTGGTTTATAAAGAGTAAACAGTTTCTCAGAAGATGTCGTATCTGATTCATGCCTTCCAATATGAAATAAATAAAGTAGATATCAACAGCTGGGATAACAGTACTTTGTTTTCCCTGTTCCCTTTGTGCTTTTAGGATTTCATTCTGTTTTTCCTGATGTCTTTACACATTCTTGCATCTTTAGGGAGGAACTTTTAACATCAAGGGCATCTGAATGCCCCTTTTCAGATAAAGAAAGAGTAAGAATGTTTGGTACTTGGAGTTTAACAACATGGAATCACATACAGAAGTGCAGCAATGAAAAAATCTGTAAAATAGTACCTTGCATATTAGTGCACTCAAATGACCCAACATAGTTATATGCCCCTTTTTTTCTGAGAGCTTCTTCTCAGTCTTAAGGAGATTATGTTCTTTGAATGCATCTATCTAAAACTGTTCACTAATCTTATTTTAAGAAGCAAAATTTAATGTTACTTAAAAAAATATGATCCTTATTCACAGTAAGAGTACCTAGCACACTAAGCAGTGCTTTATGTCTCCCATAGGAGCACACGGGTGAGGTCGGAAGGGACCACAGTGGTCATCTGATCCAACCTCCCTGCTCAAGGAGGGCCATCCCAGAGCATGTGGAACGGGGTTATATCCAGATGGTCCTTGAATACCTCCAGTGAGCGAGACTCCTCTCTGTCTCTGGTCAGCTTGTTCCAGTGCTCAGTCACCCTCGTGGTAAAGAAGTTCCTCTCCATAATTCAGGTAGAACTTCCTGTGCAACAATTGCTGCCCACTGTCTCTTGTCCTACTGTTTGGCATCCCCTAGAAGAGCCTGGTCCACCCTCCTGGCACCCTCCCATCAGATACTGAGAGAGATAATGTCTCCTCTCAATTGTCTCTTCTCGACGCCGGTTGGGTCCAGCTCCCTTCTTTATTCAACA
The DNA here is from genome assembly GCA_013399225.1 of Rhipidura dahli. Lineage (NCBI taxonomy): Eukaryota > Metazoa > Chordata > Aves > Passeriformes > Rhipiduridae > Rhipidura > Rhipidura dahli. Next base: position 1,037,786 of record VXAC01007128.1, read on the forward strand.
TGGTGTGGATATAGAGGGAAATCAGACAACACAACCTCAAAATTACTGGAAGACTCAATCAAAGTCATATCAAAAAGTACAAGTTACATGTAGTCACAGCAGATAGTCCAATGGAAGAAAAAGACCAGAAGACAGTAAAACCTGCAAGTATTAAACAGAGATGAGCCCTGCAATAAAATAATTCCCACATGAAGGATATGGTTTGGAATGGTGAATATTAAAAACTGAGGTGTTATTTGCAAAGAAATTCCTACTGTTTTCTAAAAATTCTGAAGACAACAAGATATTATTACAGAAAGTATCAAAGTGTCTGTTGAAGTTTATCCAATTTAATTTACTTAATAAATTGACTACAAATATTTTCCATTCAAGAACTAGGTTCTATAACATGGGAGAAATCTCACAGAGTGGGATTTTCCAAGAAGAAAAGTCAAAGATGTGTTGAAATGTGGAAACAGCATTCGGCCTGGAAACAGGGCAAGAATTCAATACACTGTACCCAGATGCTTATTTACCAAAGCCAACATGACATTAGGAAGCAGATTGGGAAGTCAGATATAAAGGCCATCCCTTAAGCCTTTGTAGAGCAGGTCTCACTGACAGGCTTTAGGTAGACGTCTGGACTTTTAAATTCTTGAAATCTAGAGCTTTTACAGCTCTCTTTACTTCTTTCCTGTTTTTCAGGTTGAATTATCTTCACTCCCCAGTGTCCTTTGAATTTCTTCTCTCATTTCCACAATGTTTTCACTTGTGACAAAAAGCATTTATAAATCACGTCTAATAGAAAAGAGAGCTTTTCAGTGCCAGTCTGTATCTTGGGACTCTAGCATACACTTCCACATAAGTAACTTTTTATTTGTACTTTTTTTTCCCCCATATTTGACAGACCTTTGCATATCTTTTCCCAGATTTATCTAGTCTTGTAATCAACTGTTATATTTTGTGTTAACAAGTGTTGATGCTATTTTTATTCTAAAGAAGACATCTTACTGACACAGCTTACCGACAGCTGATGATCATCAAGAGAAACTATGTTAACTGTGCTGCTGGGTTTTTTATTGTGGTAATTTTTATCACAGCCTTTTCCACCAAAATATATAATAAAATGCATGGTTTATTTAGTTTCGTTTTCTGCACAGTATTACATTCAAATTGCTTCTAAATGCTCAAAAGCAATTTCCACATGGGAAAATCCTGTTTGTAGTTTCCTTCAAGAACAGGCTGCCTTGTAAAAACAGAACTTAAGAAGACTTTCAATGTAATCAGTATCCCCTATGAATTCAGTATAAAATAGTTGATGATTAGATAAAAATATTCTCCTACGAGTAAGCATACACAGCAAGAAGGAAACAGATACAGAATACTTTGATCATATAATGACTAAATTTCCATGAATTTCTGAACAACTGTATCCATAACTTTATGACTAAAATATGGGCACATTTCTTGAACATTTCTCGTGAGCCTTTTTCATTGTATGCACAATTTTCATTCAGCATCACACATTACTTGAAGAACAATATAACTTCATGGGATATAATAACCACAGGACATTACAAGATCTATACACAAGCAGAATCCCAGCTGAAATGTAGCAACTGTGCTGAGGACAAGTATTTTTGAAAGGGAACAGGATGAATTCAAACACAAAATTATACAGCCTTAACATACAGCATTAAAAAAAAAAAAAAAAACAACAAAAAACCCAACCTATCAGCTCTAACATTAAGCAAATACAAAAGGATTAAAACTGCTCCATCTTCCTCAGTTTTTACAGAGAATTCCTAGGTTGCAGTATGTTCTCAGTCCTCGACGTCCAAAATCTGTTCTTTTGATTATCTTTCTGTTTCCCTTGGCTACCCTAATTTTAGGAATACTTTTTCCATTAATGCACTAATGTTTTTAGCAAAGAATTCATAAATGCTTATGCAGTTACATGTTTAAATTTGCCATGCATCACTGGAAAAATAAACAATTTACACTTTATTCACTCTGAGCTCATTTATGCCTCTAGAAATGCAAGATATATCTGACAATTTGGCATAAATTGCAACCCCAGTCAGTTTTAATCTTTGCAATTCAAATATATGAAAATTACATTACAAATTTATATTGCAAGCACCTCAAATTTTAGTAAGGGAAAAAACCTTAGAAAAATAAAAATGAAATGACTGTGGAAATAATTAAACCACTGGAGTATACAGCTGGCATTCATGTATCCAGATTTTAATGTCCAAGGCCAGTACAAGTATTGCTGAGAAAAACAGGCACAATTTCCTTTTGTCCACAGATGCATCTATAATTTCACCTTCTATTTCATCTCAAACAACATTACTTTCAAACTCAGGTTTGTATTTTTTCCAACACTCTCCTCTGTCTCAGAAAAACTTAAAGTTTCTAAAAATTTCAAAGCAGCTCAAATCAGTTGTAACTGGGTCAGCTGTGAACTTCTGCTTCTTTATTAACTCTTGATAGCAGGGAAAAAGCCCCACCCTAACTTTTACATCTTAAAAAGTAGGAAAAAACCCCACTCTAACTTTTATGTCTTAAAAAGTGGGAAACATATTCCTTTTGCCCTCCCCATTTTATCTGTGAGGTTACAAAAAGTCCATAGAAATCAGAAGCAGCAATTAGACATCTGTGCTAAATGCTTGTGCATAAAGTACTCTGGGAAAGTTAACTTCTCCTTAGTGTATGAAGTCAGTCAACAACAACTTTCTACCTTAAACACAAATCACCCTGAATACTCTTTGAAAATGCTGCCTGGTAGTCACAGCCTCAGCACACTGTACAGAACTGCTAAAATTAATGATAGATTCCAATTTGGAATGCAGCACTGATTTGTTTTTCAGACTTGACTGCTTAGTATCGGAGATCATGCAGGCTGAGTTGAGCAGTGCTATGGATAGGATGCATCACCCCCATGCAGCCCAGACTGGCAGTGGCTCTGCTGGACGAGCAGCCTGAGTGCAGAACCAGCCCTGTGCCACAGCTCCCCGCAGGAACTGCCACGCAGCTCCCCTCGCTGGCACAGCCCGGCTGCTCTGGGCATCTGGCAGGATCCTGGGTCCCTGGTTCAAGGGAAAACTTTCAGAAATGTCAAGGGAAGCAAGTCCTCTAGCTTACAGCAGACTACTTAAAGTTCTGCATGCCCTGATGACTTTTCTGCTAATCAGATTATGAATGTATCTCCAACCCAAATCAGTGGGAATTAATAAACTAATAATAAACACTGATAAATAAGTACAAGGAGAAACAGAGGAAGGAATAATACATAGCTACGCTTTTTGCCTTTTCTCTTCTAGTGCTTTGAACCCCCTGAACTTTCTGCAGGACATCACGAGAGCCCCATGCAACCAAAGGAAAACAATCCACCAGCCACAGGAGCTTTCACAAAAGGTTTGCTTCTGAAGGATGGAGACAACCCAGACCTGCCTCTATTAATAGAAAAAAACCTGTGCTGCCAGCAGAGAGAGCCAAACCTGTCATCAGAAGTTTGCTGAGGAAGCTTGTTCTATTACTCAGGAATGCTGAGAACTGTCTCCGCTAGAAACTAAGGACTTGAAAACAACCAGAAAGAAAGCAAATTACAACGCCATTTCAGTCAATGATATGTTGACAGAGTATTGCACACACTAGACCAGACAAGACAGAACCAAAATAGCAACCCACCAATTTACTGAAAAGAAACACAACTCCATAAGCAATGTAACAGACAAGATTTTTTTTGTTTGTTTTTCACCAATAATGCCTAACTTAAGGCAAAAAGTATCTAAAGCTGTTTCAACAGTGTCAATCTTTAAATGACAAGAGCCATGATTTATTAAAGGATTAAAGTCTTCCATGCAAGCCAGAGTTGAGTAACCAGTTGTCTTTTATGCCACATACTCCTGCAATTATTGCTTGGATACACCTTTAAGCCCAGAGAGATACTGTTGTAGTCAGGAGCTCTGTCCATAGACCTGCCATCAAACCCTAGCTTACTGTCCTCCAACAACATTTTAAAACAGGGCTGTGGAATGAGCAATAGTTTTATTACTGTTTCACAGACAGGTGACGTGCACCTTCAGCATTTCCTGACTTCATGCACTTATGCAGTCTCTTCACAGGACCGATGCTAACCCACAGCAGAGTAACAGTAATGGCATGTCTGTGAACAGCAGGTAATTCTCTCCAAGTTTTCCTCTCATCCATGTGCCTCAAGAACCTCAAGTGAAGAGAACTCATCTGAGGGAACCTTTTGTTCTCTGTTAGAAGCACATCAAATTTCATTTGTATTACCATTATCTTTCATGTTTCAGGGTAAACACGAAATCATCCTCAGTTAAGTTCCCTATTAGTTCCAAGCTTCTTCGTCTGCCTTGTCCTTCAAACTACTTGTTTTATTTCCTATTTTCAAGTTGATCCCAAGTGTACAGAAATAGAGCTCCTAATGTAGACACGTCCCCCTCTTTGTATTTCTGTATTTGTTTAATCCTTCCTTTCTAATAATATTATATATCTTAAGATTCAAAGCTCTACTTTGTCTTTTTATCTCTTCCCCCTAAGAATTTTATCCCCTGCTCTCCCTTTTTAACCACATAACACTATATTTTTTTCTTGTTAGTTGATATTTCAAGCATATTTCACTACATTCTATTTTTCTTTATTCATTCACTTCCTGTACCATTTTAACACTTCGTGTATCAAGTTACTTCTTGAGTAATAAAGTGAGATAGAAGTATCAACCCCTTTTATTAGCTGAAGGAATTCATCAGAATTACAATTTCATTAATTACATAAAAATAAAAATCAGTCTTCTTCCTCTGTAAACTCCACTCCTTGGAATCTGAGTGACAAAAGGTGTGCAACACAGTGTTATTAAGAAGACAGAGATAAAAGATACTGTGCAATCAAGAAGATTTATTTCTTTAATACCAACACTGACAACTCAAATATTAATAAAAGCAGAAACATACTATGTGTGCACTCACAGGCATCCTACTCACAGTAACAACAATGCAGCGAACTTCCTACCCCAAACCTGTGTTTCAGGGAAGAAGAGTTACTCTACCAGAGAGCACCACAGACTTTGCTCTTTTTTTGCAGTGGGCACCACAAACTAACTACTGCAGCAGAGCATGGCAGGCAGCTCTACAGCTTTCAGCTAAAGAGCTATAATTTATTTTGGGTATTTGTGGCTCAATGACCTTTCTGCTCAGTAGGTTGCCTTGGCACAGAGTCAGGGTTTGCGGCCCTCCAGCAGGGCTCGTACGGTTCCAAAGGCCAGAGGACGCTTGGATAGGTAAAAATGGCTGTAGTTAGAACACTAAAATGATGCTGCCCTTGAAAATTACATCAGGTACACAATTAAATGTCTTTTACGGAATACTGGAAGGTGCTTACTCCTCTAATATACTGGTATAACAGACTAGCCAAGTAGTTTACAGAAACTATAAAGACATCTTTCGTTAACATGCACAGAACCATATTTTGAAGATGCTGTGGTATTTCAAATTTCCAAGTTCCTTTATTTTCAATTCTCACAACCATCTGCTATTTAGGTCAAAAACATAGTTTAAAGAAATACACCATGTCCCATAGCTGCATTTACTGTAACTTATTGCCTTTTTCACAGGTATAGGTCCTATCTACAGCTGTCACAGAGCTCAAAGGTAGCTTTGTTACATAAAATAACAAACAATCAAATTGCTTATATTAGACAATGAAAATGAAATTTGTGTCAATAGGAGTCAATTTAACAAAATTATTCCATTAGGGATAATTAAATGAATTCATTTTGCAAATCAAATATAAAAAACCCCAAGGCACTAGATGACAAACAGATTTTACAGTCATCTTGTCAAGGTCAGCCTCAGTTCTTCCCAGTAATTTTCTAAAATATTCACATATGGCAGCACCAAAAGCCATTAGAGAGAGAAAAGCCAAAATATTCTCTACCTATTTTAAAACTTAAGTCCCCACAGCTCCTAGAAGACCATTTAGTGCCTTTAAAATGCCAGACAACACATGTAGCAGTGACCAAAGCTTTCCTCATAATCACAAGCACAATACCAAGGCTGATATTCACAAAACCCTTATGAAAGACATGGAGAGCTATCAAATGGTATCTGAAGCACTTCTGGGAAAGAAACAACCCACTAAAATGTTGACTCAGCTCTTGAAAGACATCAGATATTAACTTCTAAGCCTTGTGATTTCTGAGGTGAGGGTCCTTGCAGCAGTCAGGGTCTGTCAGACGCACTGGTGCAAAACGTTAGCAAAGGTCATAGAAGCTCCCTAGTTTTCAAGGAGTGCAGTAGGTTTGAGTTTTCTTTTCCACAGGGGAAGGCACTCAGGTAGACACCTTGAAGCCTTGAAGAGGAGCTATAAATTATGCAGGCAGCAGGATTTTTGTAAAAAGATACACCAGCATAGCGTGGTTTCTGTCCTTAAGAACATTATATGCTAAAGATACATGGATCAAATGCCAACTTCAATTACACAATAGCAAAGATTTATAAAACACTCTGATTCAGCAAAGTAGTTGCCAAAAAGTGGCCAAAATCTTAAGCTTTAAGTAGGTGAAAATTAAACTGAAATTTCAGCAGATGTCAAAGCACCCTGCTAGATTACAGCCAAAATATTTATCATGCACTTTTATCTTTCTGATTCAGCCTAGGACACTCATATTATTATTGCATATTCAAAAAGGTCAAGATCGAATCCCCAGACAGGTAAAACTTCCAGAGCCAAAGTCCAGATTTTCAAGGAGTTCAAGTTCATCTTCATTTCTTGGGATTTAAACCAAGTGATACTTTGAGCAAGTATCTGATTCTTTAAGGTGCCCTTGTATTTCACTGTAGGGCATGTCAGATTTTCAAAACACTAAAGCACTAAAAAAAAAATCACTATTCTTATTTGTTTTAAGCATCCTCAGAGAATTAGGTATACTTTGTCTCAATTAAAGTACAGGTTACAACTTATACTTACTAAGGAAGTGATACCTTCCGTCACTTAATAGTGAACAACTTTATATTATATTGCCAAAGACAATGAAGTGATTCAATACACAACCTCTCCAAGAAAACCAAAGGGAAAGAGATGAATGCAAGACTTAGATACAACTATCTCCATCCTTTTATAGCTATTAATTTCTTCATTTTGCTCAAACAACTATCCAGTTACAATTGTAAATTACTAATAGAATACACTTAGTTAAAAATTAAGTCAGAGTTTCTTACAGATCTTTTTTTTTTGGAAATTTTATTTGTGGTTTCTATTAAAAGGAAAAAATAGTACATGAAGTAGAAGTAATCCCAGGTGCTACAACAGTTTGGGCACAGCATCTATTTCGTTATATAGCACACAGTTGAAATCATGTAAGTTGTCATTTTTGCACTGGATTTTTCAAATCAGTTTATAGTTTATACATTTCACATGTGCAGCTCTGGGTTTAATGAAACAATTAAAGGTCATTAATGTCCACAATTAGGGGCCATGCTATGATAGACAAACTCTGTATCACTTATCCCATTGAAATTATTACTAAAATTTACCAGTTTCATGACATCATGTATCTACTACCTTTTCTTATGCAAATTGGTAATGAAAGGATGGAGAGTAAGAAAGGACTTATTTATTTTATCCTGCTGAGTATTCCACAATGCAAAATTATTGATAAGAGTATTTTAGCATTCTCCAACATAATCACCAGAAACAGGTATTTTAATACCTACATATACCTTATATTTAAATAGCCAAACTTGGAGCCCATCATAGCTGCAGACATGTGAGATTTCTTCCAAAAAGAGATGCTGTGTGTATGAGCAGTTTATCCCTCAGAACATAAACTGGGGGATACAAACATCTCTCAGCTGGGCACGTATCACAGCCTGCTTCTTGAACACACTTAAATTTCTAAGTAATCTGAAACTTAATGCATTTTCACAGCAGGGAAGGGAAGGTATCTGAACCTCAGAGCTGGCAGTGACATCCTTTACTCCTGAACAACGCCTGTAGACAAGGTAATGCAGTTATGGGGAGCACTTGGGGCAATGTTTGGGACTCAGTGAGGTCACTGAAGAAGCCCTGAAATGATGCACTGAGCAGTTGCCAGCATTTCCAGGACTCTGCATGGAACTGGGATTTGATGATACTGTGCTTATTCGGTAGAGCAGGCTGTGCGCTGGTAGAGTTGTATAATCATACATGATGGGGGTTAGCAAAGGGCACTGTTACTTAGTCAGGAATTATGTTTCATGGCTTACTTTATTCTCCAATAGGAATCCTAGCTTCTGATACAGAAATAATGGATAAGGACAAAATAAAAATGTATTTTCTTACTTAAAAAGAAAAAAGTCAGCAGAAAAGACACTGGATGTGGACTCCGTCATCCCACTGTGTATTAAAACTTATTACAATGCACTGAAACAACTCCTGGGACTTTTTAAATAGAGTTTGAAGATGTGAATCATACTACATAGAACACCTATAGTATCAAACCACTGAAGTATAAAAAACCAGAAAAAAATAAACTACAGTTATTCATTAATTCCCTCAAAATCTTTAAACCTTACTCTTTAAGCCTTAAGTCTGCATCCTTAAAGCCTAAAAAATTTCAGTTGATGTAAATGTATGTAGCACAAACCCTTTACTAGCATAGATGGAAAGTATATATAATAAACAAGTAAGTTTAAAGTCTGTCATTACTATTTCCCTAGTACAGTTCCTTCAAATTACCAGTGTTCAAAAGAATGTCTTTTTTTCTTAATTCTTAGAAATATTTTAAATAATTATGATCTTAATGACTTATAATCTTTTAATCTATCTTACATCTCACTCTGTCTAAATTTATACTTCCACATATATAGAGAAAAGCATATTCATATACACCTCAAAAATCCATACTTATAGAAACATTGTTCATGCTTCTGTACTTACCCAGGACACATTTTTAGCCTTGGGTGTTTTTAGCATGGCAACATGCAAGGCTGAAACGACCAACAACAGCCCCACCAGCATGGAAAGTCAGATGGAGGGGTAGTCCAGGTGCCGTGGTTACCCTAGGGTGTAGAGCTCCTTAGCCTGGCTGACACAGGCACACTGAGCATGTGGTCAGGTAACAATAAAAAAAGTCATTTTTCTTCCCGATGTACAATCCAGTTAAACCGAGACATATCTGTCTTCAGCAGCAGCTGCCTGTATTTCTGTATATCCATGAAATCCAAAGTTGGCTCTTCTCTTCAAAAAGTTAAAACCAAAAGTCAAAGGGACTTACTCCCCCAGACACTTCACCGGCCCAGTGAGAAGATGCAGAGTCCAGTTATCCTCCAAGCTTCCAGCCAAGCCTTGAGCTCGTAGGAGAATGAAGCCCTGCGCTGGAAGCCACTCGCCTTCTGAGGATGTCAAAGACACCCAGAGTTGCTGGCTGCACTGTTTAACTGCTGCTGCCTGAATATTTCACAACTCCAGGATCTTTAGAGCAATGAAGAGAATTAGGATCTCAATGTCAGTAAATAATGCATGCCCACAGCTGGGGCAGGTACCTGTTGCACCGTCGGTGGCCCTGCAGCCCCACAGAGGGCACCTGTTCTCGCAGCAGCCTCCTGCAGCGCGGGGCTCACCGCCGGCACGGACGCATGTCCCAGAATGGCAAGCAAAGGCAGAAAAATCACTGTTCCTGCTCGTTTCTCTTTGTTCCTCTGCCCTTCTGTCCTTTTACTTTTACCTCCTGTCAATCTAGATTACCAGAGCAGATCCAGGCTAAATTTTGCAACTATCAGTAGTGATTAGAGTGAGTTGATTGAAATCGGATTATACAGGAAGACCTCTGCTTCCTCACTCAGCACACGGGCCAGTACCATTTGCAAAATACTTATGCTTCACTGCACAGTATTAGAGCATTTGGAGCAGTCCATTACAAGAGAAACAGAGCAGTGAAAACAAGCCAGACTGCACTGTCTTTAAAAATGAGAGAAAAGGGATCCTACTTTCAGCAGCTGCACGAATTTACAGCGGAGTGTTTCAGACCATTTCCTGATGGAAGAGTTTGTTGGAGTCTCATGGATTCACCCCAGTATATCAAAGAGTGGCACTACATACCTAAAGTGCTCTGTGTACCTGCATGCCACTGCCCAGATATGGATCCAGTCCAAGTGTGCCTACGTGGCATCTGAGCACTGAACTTGTGAGAAGCATCATCCTTCCCTGGGAGAACATCTGCAAATCCTACTGGCAGTATCTATGCAACTCACCAAGAACATTTAATTCAAACGTGCTTTTTCCAAAGCATATCATTAAATGTACAAGGAAGGTGACCTGCCTGAGCCATATTCAAATGTATATGTAAATAAATTTAAATATAAATACAAGCTATGTGGTAAAAAGGTACAGTACCATCCCAAAATGGTAATATTTTATCTTGAAAAGAAGAAAACAAAACACAAAATAGAAAAGAAGATGGTGAAACATAACAAGGGAGCAATCTGATAAAAAGCAATTTAAAAAAATGCACAAAATTAAGTCCAGCTGACAGATACTCTGAATGTGACAGACAGATGCAGTTTGCATTACAACGTACCATTTTCTAGGACTTCCTAAATCAGAACTTAATATTATTATCTACTCACGATACAGACCTAGATTATGCTTCAAGCATCATCTGTCACTTTACAGTGATTATTTAACATATTTGCATAAATGCAATGGGTTTATGATTCCAAGAATTCAATTTGTGGATGGTCCGTGATTTGTTTGTGGATATTAAAATAATATTAAGGTCTTTTCCAAGGTGGCAACATCAACTTCTTATTTTGTTAAAACCCTAGAAACTGCTTATGTGAGTGGCACAGATAAAATGTGTGTATTTCCCACTGGAAATTACTATCTGATTTCTAAACACTTTCAGTCTTCTGCTTTCTGTAGTCCATATTGTAGGTAATCAGAAGCTAAGTCTGGTACACTCAGCGTTGCATATAATAGAAACAAGGTTTATATGCACACAGTTTTTAATTAGATCCCTCTTTCTGTCATAAGTCTACTCAGTCTCATGGAGCTGAAGCAGTATCTGTAGTTCTAAATGATTGGGACTAAAATAAAAGAGCGGATGACTGCCTTCACTAAGTGCACTGAGATTCAAATTCCAGTAGTTGGACGGGTAAAATACAAAAGTGTATGACTGGATATAAATCCAGCAGCATGGAAACTTTATGCAGTGAAAAATTCTCTAATGAGATGTTAAGCAGTTGTTAGAAACAGTTCTGTTTCAAATATACCATGTCTAGACATATTAAAGAAAATATTTCACAGATAAATGACTTTATCCTGTTCTAAAAGTTAAAGAATATAAGTCTAGAGTCTGTTAAATTAGCATCAAATGCAAAGGTATCCTACAATACTGTCACTGATGTAGAATGCATTAGATCAGATGTCTCTATATACTGTGACAATAAATATACACTTGGTCCTATACATACAAGCTGAAAAACAGCTGCCATTTGAGCTTTCTCCTACTTAATATTAACTCAGTTCACAGAATTTTAGAGCAGCAGCTGCTAATGGCTTGCCAGATGTGCTCAAATAAAATGAACTAAATTTATTCCCACACACAGATGGATTTTGAAATACTGAATTTTACTTTAAGCTGCTAAATAAGTGCCAATGGCATACATTTAAAAAATCCTACTGGTAAAATATAATGAAATAAAAGACAAGGGTTGAAAATTTTAATGTTAACAAGACTAGAAAGTCCAGAAATTAACCCTGTTATAAGTAGGACCTATGGTACAATCTTTAATTCCAGAGGACACAAATCTCATTGTAGAAAACAGAAGGTCCTCATAAGAGGAACAATGCTGAACAATAAACCTAAAATGACAGAAATATTCTGCAGCGTGCATCCTCTCCTTTCTGATGCGGCACTTTTTGTACAGTCACTGCAACATCCAATAGTTTTTCTGTCTTTAATGAGTGTGTTTTCAGAAGATGCTTGTGAGGGAAGCTGCTGCTGTTATTCTCATTTGATAGCTGGAATATAAATTCCAGATGAGTCCATTAGGTAATGAACAATCTAGTCTGAGAGGATTCTGGCCTGATCTTTTCAAGAATTTAACATTCTGTAATGCTTTTTGTATTTAGAGCACACTTTTGGACTTTCTCTGTATTGCATACTCAGCAGGTCTGCAAACAAATCTTCATCACTTTAATTCTGAGATCACAGGCCTGTTTTAAGCTGGGTATTCCCAAATGGTGGTACTCAAGACACTTTGACTATTAACAGAATTTCTGATTTAAGCAAAATGTTCACCCTTGCCAAAAGCCAAGTAAGCACCAAATCTATTTCCATTTTGTTCATACAACTGCCCTCTCTCTTCCTGCCCTACATTTACTTAGTTAGCTCTGCCTTCACAAAGTGATGTCTCACATCAAGAAAATTGATTTTTTTTTTTTTTTTGGTTTCCCCGAATATCAGCCATCCAGCAAAGAATACAGACATGAACTTAGGAAAAAAGATAATTTGGCTCTTGGTCTTTAAATACCACATTGCAGCATATACACAGAATTCTAGGGTGTTTTGGCTTTCAAACAACTGACTTCCTAATCTCAATGCTTTCTTATGCGAGTTTTTCCTTGTTTTACAGGTTTTAATAAAAGTTCCAGCACCATCACCACCAGAAAAGAAACCATATGAATAAATGCATTGATTCTGATTGCAACAAACTTCACAGCCACTGTCCTCAGTTCAGAGCTGGGGCTGAAACAGATGCATGTTACCCGAATCATTCATTTTGGCTCTTCAGAATAAGCAGACGCTGGAATTAATGTTTCTTCTCTCTAGATACAAAACAGAAATAAGACTGTGGCCTTGCAAAAAAATGCTTCAAATTTGGTCAATAGAGTTTGTGAAGCAATTAGATGAACACCATAGGAATGCACTGCTTAATGAAGATCATTCAAGAAAAGTCTTTGCATACATAACAAACACACCGTGACCTGGGCTGCCAAAACACAATTACTGCTCTTGACACAGAGAAAGGCCCAGGTCTCAGCAAGGATAAGACCCATGGTCTGCTTACTGACAGCAGAAAGATACTGCAGCTTAGACACCGTGCCCTCCTGCTGCTGTCCCCGACAGCTCTGCATCTCAGTGTCCATCCCTCCCTGCCACCAAGGGACTCGTCACTGCACAGCCCGGCTGCTGAGCTCCCCTCCAAGCCCTCTGACTCCCAGCCTCCCACCCCTCCCCTGAGCCCCAGCCAGCAGTGCTACCACATCACCACCCAGCCTGGACAGCAGCAGACCAACCCCTCGCTCGAGGCACATCCCCACAGCCTATTCCAAGTCCTACTTGTAACTAGTGCTTCCCAAAGGATCAGCTTATTTTCTCTAGTCGCATTCAAAATGAAGATCTTCTGGAATATAGGCCATGGTTGTACAAAACCTCCAAGGTGCTCCATTCAGAGTCAGTGTGCATGGGATGAATGGAGGAGTCAGGCAGCAAGGCAAGAAGGCTGCTGCCCAGCTGCTACAGCCCAGCAGAGAGGGAAGAAAACAGGATGGATCCACAAAGAGCTGCAAAGCTGTAAAACCAACCCAAATTCAGATACCTCAAAGCTTGATTCAAAAATGATTCTTCACCATTTGTCATAGTTTAAAATCATCATTCATATTTTCAAAGTACATTATCTGAGATACTGCAGCTGACTCAGAGATGATGTTTCTCAGAACAGAAAGAAATTCAATGGATATTAATAACCTACAGTATCTGTTTCTGTAGTTAGTTTCTAAGCTTGGTAGGATAAAAACTTCCTTCCATATCAGTCCTATTCAGCAGCACAAAAAAAAAAGTTTCATAATAATGCAGGAAAGTGTAAAAAAAGTGGTTCACCATAAGAAAAGGGAAACAAAAAGTATCTGATTTTTACTGGCTTCTGCATCGTGCTTTAGAGGTAAATGAAAAATTCACATTCAATATTTATAAGTAGAAAATTAATTACACAATCACGGCAAAGAGCTTAAAGAGTATGTAAATGTAGTATTTCAGTGGTATTTCAGTTCATTGTACATAAATAATAATGGTAGTACTAAAAATATTCAAAGAAGTGAAATTCAAGAGTTGGTGAGTGTCACACACTAAATTATATTCAAAATCACTAAGAAAAAATAATAAAAAGAAACTATAATGGCAAGGCAAATAAAACTTTTTTGTAAAAGAAGATGTACTAAATGTTAAGAAAGGTGTCAATTCCTGAAGCAGTATATTAATTTAAAGAATGCTTCTCTGAAACAAAATTCCTCAAGCCTTGGTGAGCAAAATGAGCTCTGGTATCTCTCTTTTTAAAAATGTAATATTTTTTTTCTGTACCTCAAAAGTTTTGTATAATTCTTATATAAGAAAATCAAAAGTACAGTGATTACACTATTGAACCTTCTACCCCGACCCATTCATGTGCATCTCTCATCCAAATATATTTACATTAAATGCTTTTTAATGCACTTATTTGAATAGCTGTGTAATAGCCTTTACTATGAGCTACTGATGTGACTTTCTGTTTTCTATTTTTCTGTTCTTTGTCTTATGACCACTCCAACAGTTCCTTCAGAATACACAAAGAGACAGAAATAGAAAAAGGAACTGACTCATTTGCAATATTTTATACAACAAAACAACAAAAACATTGTACACACACAAGCAAAGCCATGAAAAGCATAGCAGTGCTTGAGGAAACAAAAATTTATTTTAACTTTCTCTTTACTTCTAACACTAATTAAATGCACCACCAGATGATACTGTTTTCCTGTGGCCATCAATTAAAAAATGTCATAGACTGAAAAGCCAAATGGCCTAAACTATAGCAATAACAGTTTATTACATGTTGCTGTTAGACAACATCATCAAGCATTTCAAGCCAAATTTGCTAAAATTTGGAGGTTGGAAGAGTGATATTCAAAATCACTACTAGAACTGTGAAAGCCTTTCAGAGAGACAGTTTCATTTTAAACTCACACAATGTTGTCTTTTAATCAAAGAAGTCATCAGTGAAAAGCCAGTTCAAATCAGAGTCTGTCCTACTATGTCACATCATTCTTCAGGGACAAGCAACATTCTGCAAAGCACAGATTTCAAAACAAAAATGCTCTCAAAAACACCATTAAAAGAAAAGATTACAATATTTGACTTGAAGACCATGCATCAAGAAATATTCTCTCTTGTACAGCCTTTTTAAAATCTCTCTTTTCTCAGGCCTATTTATATTTGCTATAGACAAAATGATATGATGGATCATATCATGCAGGAAAGACAGCAAGAGTGGGGGGAGCAGCCAGTCCAGGACAGATCAAGGGAAAACACTTGGCTCTGGCTTAGAGTACCCTTGTAGTTAAAGTCAAAAAAACATTCTGGGGAGAAAAGGCAGAAGAGGGGACAAAGAAAAGGTAATTAAATAAAGTTCAGCTTGGCCAGGTAATATTTATGTATTATATACACAGATTATCCTCCTGGGCTGCCCAACACAATCCAATATAATCAAGAGTAGTGTACTGGAAAAAGGCCACAAATTACATCATACTTCATGCACCAAATTAAATGTTCCAGCAGCAGAGCAAGCTCAGGAGCACATCTCGGGCATTGAGGGATAAAAGCAACCAGCACATGACAGAATGATGAGCAGCAATTTATGGTGCCTGTTAACAGGAGTGTCCTGTTGTCTGTAGTGCCAGAGAGTGGCCTCCTGAGCTCAGAGGAGCCACTGGGACAGACCACTCTGCAAACCCAGAAGAGTTCACACGAAGGAAAAATGGGACAGGTTCTTATAAAGCTCATAACCTGCCAGAAACATCTTTTACCTCAGAGTGATTCACAATATGTAACACTGAGGCTGCAATCTATCTTCAATATAAGCTGGTGAAGAGGCAACATTGCTCCAGCCTCCTCCTACTACTTTTCAGAAGGAGGCAGGCAGGAGGCAGGAGGAGGCAGGCAGGTGGTAGAAGGAGGCAGAATGATGCAGGAGGCAGTGGCCACAGCAGCAATGAAGTCGCCTGGGGTCTCTAGCTTGTCTGCCTTCACAGCAAAGTGAAGTGCAGCCCCTGGTAAAGCCTTGAAACTTCATTTTCACAAAGTCTGTGAAGCCAGATATTCCCACTGATCTCTGAGACTTTAGAGCATTTGGAGAACAGGTTTACCTAATGCAGCAGCAACCCACATGCTCCCATATATTCTTGGTGCAGGGCTGGCAAAGACATCCTGACTCAACAAGCTGAAACCAAAAGAGGAGAACCAGCCTTGGTGGCTGAAAATAGTCCTGGTCATACCTTCTCCAGTTTCCTTGTTTTGGCAAGACAATTCCATCAAATAAGCCTTAAATTAATCCCATTTAATTGCCTTGGGCAACAGACTTTACCCTTCTGAGTTGTGAGTAACTGACATATTTTATTTTCCCATCCAGCTCTAATTTGGAGATGTAAACAATTCCCCAGTCCAGAAAGAAGGAATTTCTTATAATAAATTTTTCCTTGGCCCTAATGTTCACTGTCACTGGCCAGCCCTGCAGTTTGGACAAACTGGTCTGTATTGTTATAACACCACACTGCACCACTCAGTTTGGGAAGGAGGCTGAGTTCTGAAGGTGAAACTGAAAATGTTAATTTACTGAAATCACAGCGAGAGTTTTGCATTTACCTCAATAACTCAGTCACTTATATTCATGGAATCACAGAACTATTTGGTTTGGAAAGGACTTCAAAGATTTTCCAGTTCCAAGCCCCCTGCTATGGGCAGTATGCCATTCACTGGATCAGGTTGCACAGAGCTCTATCCAACCTGGCCTTGAATACTACCAGGAATGGGGCATCCACAAATTCTCTAGGCAAAATAAATTGTTATATTATGAATTATCAGTGCAATTTGCCAAATTAAATCAAGGAACTAGATTGCAATCATTTATAAAAAAATTTAAAAATATTTTTCCCACTTTTAGGGCAGAAATCCACATTTTATGTGATAGCAAAGTGGCAGAGAAGTTACTTTCAATTTGTGATTCAAGCACTTTTGTATTTGGAGAGCACCCCAGAGACTTGTCACACACACACAAAAAAAAATACAACCTCTAAAGAAATTATTGACACTACAGGTTTTATTCTGTGGTTTAATTTGTCTCTTTTTAGCATGCTTTAAATTTACAGCATGAAAGTACAGAAACTAAACAGAACCTACAGGCACATGTACATGTGATCATCATTCAATCAGTAAATTGTTTTGGGTCTCACTGACTTTGGCAGTTTTACAAGTTTGTTTTTTTTTTTTTTCCAGCTGGTTGAACTGTTCTTGAACAAAGTTTACTATTTCACTGCAGTAGTCATAAACCCCTTTTCTGTCTCATCATCCATGTACTCTGAATACATTTATTTTTTCTAGAATAAACATGACTTCCCTCATGCCAAACAACTACCCCATTCCTTTTGTATTTTTACAGTACCTAAGAAAACAAAGAATATTTTCTGCCTTTAATCATGCCATTTCTCTAAGAGTACAGGAAGTCTTTCTGTTCAGGATTCCTGAGACACAGCCTCACAGTAACAACTGGTACTGAGAGCAAGCTTTGCACAAGCAGGCAGAGATATTTCCTTTGAATCCAGCCAGAGCTCTGCTATGAGTGACTGCAGAGATTCCACCAAACAAAAAATGCCTCTGTGATCTCTGCCTGTACCACAGGTAAATATTACTATTTCTGGAAAGAGCTTTTTCTTCTCTGTTCTGTCTCCTTTTTATTTCTCTCTTTGAAGAAAAAAAAATTTCAGTTCATATCTGAGGTTTATTTCAGTCTACAATACTTGGGCATTTTTCTTCAAAATTTACAAGGATCACTTTATTCAGCTTAGAAACATAACCAAGATTGGGGTCAACTCCTTAACTGTACATAACAGTGCTGGCATAAAAACATGATGACATGATGTCTTATCTCTTTGAATCAAAAGCAATTTCAAAAATAAGTATAAAATAAAAGGAAAATACTTGGCATAAACACCACATTTTCAAATGCACACCTGGAGGAAGGGTCCCCTGCAGGAAGTCTGCAGCTGGCAGGAACTCGGCAGTGGCAAGGCTGAGCCAGGTCACTGCACTTCAGACAGATTCACTATGCAGTTCTCCAGCTCTCCTAAGAAGCCTTCTTAATTAATTTTGGATTTGGGGTTTTTTGCATGTGTGTGTATGATTCGGGGGTGGGGTGGGGTGGGCTTGGTTGTTGTTTGTTCGTTAAATCTTTTTAATTTTTCCGAAACCCTACTCCATATGGATGGGAA
Source organism: Rhipidura dahli (assembly GCA_013399225.1). NCBI lineage: Eukaryota > Metazoa > Chordata > Aves > Passeriformes > Rhipiduridae > Rhipidura > Rhipidura dahli. Next base: position 1,056,068 of record VXAC01007128.1, read on the forward strand.
GATGTATCATCATAGACCATAACAAGGGAAACAGTTTTAAAACGTTTTTTGGCAAGGTCACTGGACACCCATTTGAAAACGGCTGTCTTGGTTCCCCACCAGTGACTGGGACACACAGACTCATGTGACCCTAGGACACCCTTTCCCAGGGCACACCCTATTACCACGGGTTACCCTGGACACATGTTGGACAAACAGAACATTTCCTAAAAGACAGAGTGGATGAATTGTTTGACTCACAACAGGATTGGATAAGGTATGTCATCCCAGGAGCTTTCCAACCCTTGATACAAGCCCGTTTAAGATTAAAACAAAAAGAAAAATATTTCCTTAAAACTTCCAAAGCAGTCAACAGTTAAATCTTTTATGAAGACGAAGGTAAGGAAGCTGAATCTTTCTTTTCTACAGACTTTCCTGTGTTTCTATTCCATTTTCTATCTTTCTGCATATCTTAACCCTCAGGGTGCAACTCTCACTGAGTATCTTTTTGGTGAAGCACTTAGCATTTTATAATTAACCTGATCATTGAATTCTCCCTCAACGTTTGTCACTGAGACTTAAGTTATTTCCTCCTGTGGTTATTCTTCCTCTCAAAATAAATCCTGTTCTGTTTCCTCAGAGATGCAAATATTTCCTTCTTAGATAAGGTATCATTTCAAGAGCTTGCCTGGTTTAATGCACACTTCTTTGCCTCAATCAGGATAACATTTCTCTCATTTCTCCTGCCCTTCCATGATGTGTTGCACCTGTTGTCCTCTCCTAAGGTATATGTTTTATTTATATGCAAGCTACACAAACATGTCAGTCCTTGTAGAGTCTGACTTTTACTAAAATGCAAATAGATTTAATAACTAATGGGACAGTGACAATTCAAAAGATAAACATAATACTTTGACAATTACCAGCAATCATTAGACAATATAGTTTCATTAAAATTTGCAAGAGTTCAGCCACCTGTTTTACTTCAACTACAGTACTGTGGTTGCAGACACATGCAAACATACCTCTCATGAAATAAAACATGCAAACATGTATCTTTAATGAAATTAATGACATACCTTTAATGACATATGGGCAGTAGTTCATAACAATTGTAACCACTTCCTCCACTGAAGAAGGTGCCATGAGTGTGACTCCTCTCCACCTACTTTTTCTATACACATGGCAAACTCCCTCCAGGTCTGCTGACTTCTTCTCTTTGACATCCTCTCTAAATTTCTCTTTATCATTTCTCTAATTCTTTCAGTTCAAGTAGCTTATTATTATTTCACACAAACATGATCCAAATTAATCTGATTTCTAATGTCGCAATTAAGAGTTTTGCTGATAAGTTCTTAAAGAGTTGCATGAATAAGCCTTTCTTTCCTTAGCTGCTGGGGAGCAAGAACCAGCACCTTATATTTGTTTACTGATGCTGGTTTTGTGTAGGGTCATGCTGTTTCAGCACACTTTCAGTATTCCGGGAGAAAGTGAAGACTGAAAACCATTAAATTAACTATATTACGATGTTTATCTTTCTTCTCCTTTGGACAACCTTTTACTATGTTGGATTCTGATTAAGCAGATAATTAATCCAACTAGTCTATCTTCTGAATCTTTTGCATAGCCTGCAGTGACACAGGCCTTAGAAAGAGTGCTGCTCTTAGTAAAGTACCCAGTGTAAGTAAAATCTGTGGCTCACAACTCAATGAGAAGAATATGAAGAGTATATTATGTAATACATATGGCTCCTATTAACAACTGGGAAAACTAGAGGTAAACAGAATATTTTCAAGTCAGGTAAAAGCAGAGAAACCTTAGAAAAGTTGTATTCAAAACTAACTAAGAAAACCTCATGATCTGAAAACATGGGAAAAGTGTTAGTAAAGAAGAAGAAAGATTTTTTGACTGGGATAGTTTCTGAAAGTAAAAAATGGAAATAGAAAAGCAATAAATGAAACAAGATGCTTTTACTGAAAATAGAGGTATCAACATCTGCTATAGTCAACCAAGTTCTGTGCACAAACCCATTAACAGAAAAGATTATAAAATGTGAAGATGGTGAGTGTTCTTGCTAGCAGTCTGGTTATAAACTCTGAAATAGACTTTATAGAGTCGATGGACATGATGAAGCATTTCACCAGCTGTAGAATAAATAGGTCATTATTCTCATAAAGATTGTAATTTTCACTACTCTGTAACAGATCAAAGCATGCAAACACTACTTCCAAACTACTTATTTCCAGAAGCAACACAAACCCCAGGAGCATTCCTTCTCTTGCATCATGCTCTAATGCCATACAGATTGCTCCGAGCCACACGTGCACATGTGAACATAAATGCATGACTGCAAATACACACTGGAACAGATTCTTCAGCTGTTAAACAAATAGTATTTCATCCAAGTGAAGCAGCAGAGTGGTTCCATCTAGAGGAAGAGTGTGTAAAAACTGCTCATCCCTGATGACTAGCTGTTTTTAAATAAAGAGTAAGCATAAACCATTAATATAGCACACTCAGTATAAAGGCCCTGCTAATAGCTCCATTAATAATCTGTTTCTTACAGAAATGTGTACTGCATGATTGGTTAACTGGACAGAAAATATAATGTTGTAAGCATCAGAATTATTAACATCTACAATCAGGACAATCTGCTTCCACTGATGATGCAACTCAGGATTTCTGGTCTACAAGTGCACAGTACTGGGTCACGTGGAGCTTCTCATCTACCAACACCTTCTCCTAAGGTCCAAGGACACCAAGTCCTTCTCCTCAGGGCTGCTCTCAATCTACTCAGAATACTCACTGCCCAGACTTTTCCTGTTCTCGGGATTGCCCTGATCCAGGTGCAGGACCTTGTACTTGGTGCTATTGAAATTCATGAGGTTGGCACAGGCCCACCTCTCAGGTGGAACAAGATGCCTATGGATGTCATCCCTTCCCTCCAGCATGTGGAGTGCACCACGAAGCTTGTTGGTGTCAGCCAGCTTGCTGAGGGAGATCTTTATCCCACTGTCCATATCACTGACAAAGTTGTTAAACAGTGCCAGTCCCAAAACCATCCCGTTGGGAATTCCACTTGTCACTGGTCTCCACTCAGACATTGACCCACTGACCACAGTTTTTTGAGTGTGACCATCCAGCCAATTCCTTGTGTGCTGAGTGATCCATGGGTCAGATCCAAGTCTCCCCTGTTTAGAGAAAAAGATGCTGTGCCAGTCAGTGTCAAACGCTTTCCACAAGCACAGGTAGATTCATGGAATATTCTGAGCTGGAAGGGACCCACAGGGATCATTGAGTCCAGCTCTGAGTGGCCTGTACAGGGACTCAACCCACAACCTTGGTGTATCAGCACCATGCTCTGACCAACTTGCTTCGTCCACCAGTGCTGTAATTAAGTCATAGAAAGACACCAAGTCTGTCAGGTGTGATTTGTCCTTAGTGAAGCCATGTTGGCTGTCACCAATCACATCCTCATTTTCCAGGTTACATAACATTCAGAGTTATGTTCCCCCTTTTCCAGCCAGTAGGAACTTCCCTGGACTGCCACAACTTCTCACACACAATTGATAGTGGCTTGGCCACTTCACCTGTAAGCTCCCTTAGGTTCCGCAGAAGCATTTCCTCAGGTCCCACGGACTTGTGCACCTTCAGGTTTCTTAGATGGTCTCAAACTTAATCTGCTACAGCAGGCAGTTGTACATTTTCTCAGTTTCTGCCTTTGCCTTCTGCAACTTAGCTGGTGTGGCTGGAGCATTTTTCAATGAAGACTGAGGCAAAAAAGCCATTAAGCACCTCAGTCTTCATGTCCCAAGTACCCAGGTCTACTGTTTCTGTCTTGAGAGGTCCCACATTTTCCCTCATTTTTCTTTTATCATCAATATACCTATAAAAGTTTTTCTTGTTGTCCTTGACATCTCTGAGCAGATTTAATTCTATCAGGGCTTTAGTCTGACAGTTTCCTGTACTCCTTCAAAATTCCTGGTGGAAGGGATGTTCACAACAGAAATTTTTCCAGAAGAACATCTGCAAAGTGAAGCACTCTTGCTCTGTTCAGAACTCCATGAATCTATCTTTTCTATTCAAACCTAAAAGTGTTCTTTTATTTTCCCCTCATTTCCCTATTACTAAGTTACTAATTTTATCACTTTGGTTTAGTATAAAGATAGTAGGAAAGACATTAAGCATGGCATTCTTCCATAGAGAATGCAGGGGACTCAATTTGTATTGTAAGACAGCCAGTTAATTTATCATGACTTCACAGTCTCATAAAATTGTCATGGAATACCAACTCATCAGAAAATGGATTAATATTGCCAAGAATACTTAAATTTTTCCTCCACCACTGAAGTCAGTAAGTGTTGTACTCAAAGACATTGTACCCAAGAAGAGCAGAAAGAAAAAGTAACTACTGAAGGGAAAAAAATATATTCAGGAAAGAAAAAAAGAACCAAACCAATAAAACACTAAGAATAAAGAAGAAAAACATTATACTAAATGAGGACGGCAAAGTTCACTGTGTATGAAGTCAGAGAAAAGGCAGAGGAAGAAAAGCTGAAAATAAAGGAAGTATGAAAATGGGTTACATTTTACTTGTAACAATCTCTTAAGTTAGTTTTGAGTGTTTATTTTTAATAAATACTCTTTTTTCAGGTTTTGTCAAAAATGTTATACTTTTGCACACATACTTGTGCAGCAAGATTCTCCTCAAGTTTTGCAGAAAGGAAGTGCCCCAGGCCTCTTTCCATATGATTTGTTGACAGCCACAGGATGAATCACTGATGGGTTTGGAGACAGAGGTTACAAATCCCAGTTCCCACTCGTTAACTCCAATAGACTAATCATAGACCCTCCAGTAACTGAAGCATACAGCTTTCTGCAAACCTGCAACTTATTTTTGGGAATATATCACAGGTTTCAGGAAACACAAAGCCTTTTTAAGAACACCTTACCTAAACACGGCCTCAGAAAACTGTAAAATTAAAATATGGATAAAATTCAACTCAAGGGTGCTACTGATGGAGGAAGAGGAGTTTACAAGGGAAGCCAGCTAGTTTCACACATCTGAGGTCCTCTTGCCAGAAACAATGCAAATAATGCCACTATTTTGATATATCCAAATTAGCAGGGAGTAACAAAACAATGCTCCATTCAAGCAACAGTGAAATAGTGATAGAATTACCAAAGGAATTATGAACTCAGCCTAAAGAGATGAGAGTAGTGGAAAATAATTTTAATGGAGTTCTCTAATTCTTTACTTCAGTACAATATTAAAATCTTAATGATGATGCTGCCTTGAAATTTTACATATTTTACATCTTTTACTCAAGCAGTTATGTCATACACAGCATGAAAAAGGAATGGCAGCAGGCCCTTATTGCAGATACTGTCACAATATTTTGTCCACCAGCTATACTGTTATATAATTTTACTTCAGAATGCACAATGAACTGCAAATGTTCCATTTAATTCTCTTAAATTCAAAAGAATTTAGATTCTTTTTCAAAAGAAGCCCCTTTTGCTAGTTAATTAAATTCTAAGGTTGCATGTAGGAAATGCAGCAAGAAGAAAGAATTTAAAGAAGGGAGACAAGAAAACAGAAGTTTTGTAGTCCAAAATCTATGCTATAAAATGGAAGGAAACCTTTTAAATGGAGTCACAGAGTCCAAAAAAAATTATGGTCCCTTAATGATGTGATAGGAAAAACAATTGGAACAAATGTGTGAAGTTTCACTTGAAAGGACTGGAGCTGCAATCAAAAAAGTTTAACATCAATATTACTCCGTAGCATAATGAATACAGGTTATTAGACAGTTGTAGCAGAACAAATGCAGATGAAGAGAATTTATTACTTTTAATTTTGGGAGTGCAAAGTTTGCCAGTCCTGGTTTGGCTGGTATACAATGACTAAGATAGTCTTGGTTCAAATCCTTTGCCCTTAAAGTATTGCCACATCGTTTTATTTCACTTTATTCACTGACTGTCTTCTTCCCATACTATCAAAACAAAAAATTATAAAATCAGGGTATAGAAAAAATTCAAAAGGACTTCCTAGAGACAACTTAAATACAGAAAATATCATCCCAAATCCATAGATTATGAGTTCCTTCCTAGCAGTACTGAGGCACCCAGTACTGAGTGGAGTCAAGAAAGTTAAAGGTCTTTTTCCTTTTCCAGCCAGTTCCCTTAAGCTGTAAATATAACAAGTTTTTGCTAAAGGAATTCCTTTAAATGTCTTCATCAGTAAACCACAACTTGTCTATACTTTCTTTCCTCCTCCTCAGCATGCACTTTTCTGCCTACAATATAAAAGGAAGAGAATCATGGATGTAAATTCTGATAACAACAGTTCATCCACAGCTGCTTTAGCCTGTAACTTCTCCTTGCGTCCTTGTGAACAGCTCAGACTTCCACTAAAACTGACAAAAGTGGCAATGGAGAAAAGAGGGAGAGATGCGAGACTAGAGTTAATGGCACAGGACTATTAGGGGGTCACAGAAATAGCCTGGGCAGGTGCCATCCTGGGCTGAGACTAATGTCAACAGAAGCAAAGTTTTCAAATGTGAAACAAGAATTCTGCAGGTCAAAACAAGAAGCATGGTGAAGAGTAAAAAAAAGTAGCTCTATCTAGAAAAAAAAAAATCAGCAATGAAGAAGAGAAAGGGAGGTGGTAAGCAAAAGGAACAAAGGAAAGGACAGCATCTGCTACAAAAAAAATAAGGAATGGTCTGGTGAGAAACATTCTTAAGTGATAGATAGAACAGATTATGGTCTCAGAAGGGAAAAAAAAAAAAAAAACTAGTACAAATCTAAAAACACCAAAAAGAGAACGTTCCCTCAGGAGGTCTGAAATATCCTCCAGACACAGGCACAAAGAGCCTGACGTCTGGAGCCCACTCACTGCTGCAGGCAGAAAGCTCTCCAATTACAGTTGCCGCCATTAGAAAAGAAGCATCTTGAAGTAAAACCATACCAAGGTCCTTTAATTACATTAAACTAAAATACACAGTACAAGCCATAGCATAAATTTCACTGCCAGTGTTCAAATAAGGTTTATATTGTTTTGGAATGATTTTGAAAGTTTTTTGGTTTTTTTTATATCAAATTATAACAGTCCTTTGTTAAGATTAGAGCCAGATTAATGAATATTTGCCTTCCAGACATTATCTCAATGCTTTATCAAATTAGTTATATATCTGATAAAAATATTTAAAACATCAGCTCAGACTTACTCTGAATAGTCCTTCCAGATAAGCAAAAATGTAATTTGATAATTCTTTAAAAGAACCAAACAGCAAAAGGCCCTGAAAATTCAAAAAGTCAACCACATGAGTTTTCAAACAAATCAGTATGAAAGTCAGTGTTTGGAAATCCAGACAGCTAAAGACTTTAAGCTATTATTTAAAGTACAATGGATTCCAAACCCATGGCTTGCCTATCCAGATTATCATATGCTGGTCCTCCCTGGCCACACTCACCTACTCCTTGTTTACATAGATGTAAAAATGGCAGTAAAGACACACTCTGCAAACACACCTGCAACCCGAGAAGCCAGAAGGCTCTGCAGTACATTGGGATGCTCAAGGGGCTTGGAATTATCTGTCTGTATACTCCAGCAGACGCCTTCCAGATATGGATTTGGTCCCTTGACTTTGGTCCCTTGGCACACTGACTTGAACAGCCTTTCAAGAAACTATATAGACCCTCTTCCTTGATTTCACTTGCCATGGATTAAAAAGTTCAGTCAACCCCTATTATGTTGCCATAAAAACAATTTTTCCAGTTTGGTTGGCAAGCTGAACCACAGGAAATGAGATCACTGGCAGCACTAAGAGAAGGCAGCACACATACAGTCAGGCAAAGTGGTTTACACCACTCAGAAATATGCAGAGTCTGGAATTATCTTGGACTCTGTGTCCAAACAGCCTTCACTTCCAGACTCTTCCAGGGAGACAGTATAAGATTTCTGAGGGACTTCCATCAGATTGCAACTTCTCTTGAAGGCTGGACCAACAGTGAATAGACTGCAATAAAATTTGAAAGCAAAATAAACTGGTCGGTCTTTAGGCTGCTGTGCTCTTCCAGTGCATGCAGGCACCAGTGCACGTTCCATACCATGTAGGCAGTAAGAGTTGTGAAAACATTTCTGAGCAACACATAATTAGTACTAATGTTTTAGACTTCACTTCCAGAAAGAGATGGCATTACTCACTGGAAGGACTTCACTCAGCTGCTCCTCCATACTACTCCAAATAGATCCTATTTGACAAATGGCATGACCCCAACTCACAGTCATGACTGATGGAATAAGGTGAAGACATTACTTGGAGCTACCTCCAACTTTTGCCAGGAAAATTTCCAGTGTGAGGGTCTTTATTTCTGGAATTGAGTATTAGCATGCAGTCATAATATCCACATGACACTCCCTACCATTAGAAGCTGCAGTTTATTTCACACCATATTAAACACATTACATTAAATGACACCTCATGCCCCTATCACCCTGATTATCCATCCAAAGAAACCACAGATGACGAGGAGTGGAAATTTTGTGCATTCAGGCATCACATGGTGCCAGGATAAAGGAAGAGTCAACGATCAGGCAAGCCAAGCGAGATCTCCTGAGCCAGATTTAATCTTGTTAACACTGTGTGATCTGCACACCACTCATTAGCTGCAAAACTGGGAGAGAAGATAAAGAAAGATATAACCCATCCAGGCCTTCAGTTTTATCCCAGCACACAGATGCAGGACTAATCTTTGTGCATGACAGTCCAACATGAAGGAGATCTCAGAAAGAAGCAATATATGAATGCAAATATTTTCTCTGTTAACAATGCTGCTCCTCCAAAAAACCAGTGGGAGCCTGTGTAACTAAGGGATTGGTTATGCCTAAGATTTGCACAGTTTTTAGGACCTGGACCAGAATGAGCTGTATTGCTGGCACACAGTAGCCAGTTAGGTTTGGTCATATGTTTCAGTTACATAAAGTACAGTACCTTAAACTCCCCAAAAAAAAAACCCCAAACCCCTAACTTCCAAGACAGATCATTTACAACTACAGTTCATAAGGAACTTCAGAACTGTAAACTAATAACCCAGAATAAAAGTCTAATGTTTTTCCCCAGTGAGTCAGGCGTTAATAAAAAGGGTCATACCTTGGCTCACTTTAATTTCAGTGCTTTCATCCCAAAAGAATCACACAGTACAGCCTCAATTAGTCCAATGCCATTGGGAGTGCCAAAAAAATTTAATAATAACAGGTTTGGATAATCAAGGATTCAAACAACATTGAGAATTTTCATTGTAATTAAGTTATTAAGAACACAGTCATCATTCACGTAATAGCATTCAGACCAAAAATATCAAGGGCAAACTTCATTTCACTTGTCCTAACTACGACTTAGCAAGCTCGTTCTTTGTGAAAAGTTAGTAAGACATTCATAATACCGTGAGGTCCATCAGCTTTGCACAATACCCTCACAGAAGAAAGGTACAAAGCTTAGCACTTTGTAAAACATTCACTAAGCATCTTTCTCTCCATTACCCACAAACATCAAAAAAAACCCCAAACAAATGATGGAGTTTGTGGAATTCTGTCTAGATATTATTCACAGTGGCTGGTGCTACTGCTGAATAACAGTAACAAGGAGAAATGAAAGGGTGGGTGATGCATCTCAAGAGGTCATCATTTTCATATGCCCTAAATTCCACTGGCATGAGAGAGCTGGCAAGAAGTGTTTTCAATTTGTATTTCAACTTCTGTATAATTGTGGGAATATTATCAAGTAAGCATCTGCATAAGAGATATCCAAGTTTTGATTTTACACTGAATAATTAACTGTGCATTGGTTTTTGCACAGTTTATACAAAATACAGTACTGTTTAAGTTCTTTCCTGTATCTCATCTGATGCTCCACACTTCTGCCTGCTTCTTACAGTATCAACTGTTGCACCAGTGAGAACAGAATACACCCAAAGTCAAATCAGCTTTGTGCAAAACAACTATGACCACACTCACATTTTCAGTTGTTTACATCTCTGCAATTGGTTCTGAATGAGAGATTTAGGGTTTTATTAACAATTCAGTTCTCACCATCAATCCCCTACACAAACTCTGATTTAGACTACACCTATTTATGACCTTGCTTGTTCTGTGATCAATTTTTAAGCATCTCTAAAAGACCTTTCTGTGACACAGCAGAACTGTATCTCCTGATATCTTTGCTCTTTTCTCATGCAACAAGCTACAAGCTGCTTGTTGCTAACACTCAGCAATTTCAATTTGCAGCTTATCCTGATCATTGCAACCTCCTGTTCCTTATCATGTCTATCTGACAACTGAACAGAAGAATAGAAGAGGAATGTTAAAACATAAATTAATTACTTGAGGGTTATCATGTCAGCTGAGTATAATTCAGACATATTTCAGCCAGTATTTGATCTTTTTCATTACTAATACTTAAGCTTTGTTGCTGGCCTTTCTTGTGGAATTTATTGGAGACAGCCATTTTGCAAGACAGAGCAATCATATCATACCTGAGTATTGAAATACCCTGTTCTGGAAAGCAAATACACCACGCAAAATATCAGGCTATACTTCTGCCACTGTACTACTGCTCTTTTTCTAAAGAACTACCCCACAAGATTATTTTTATGTTGCTTCAGGGTCTTTCCAATAATTTTTGTGCCCAGTCCAGCACTGCTTATAACTTTAAGTGATTTTCAGTTATCATATATGGATAAGCAGAGATGTCCTTTTCTAATGACTCCACTCACACAGAGCTAGTAGCAAAAATACATATACAATTTAAAAAAAGAATTCAGAATGGTCAGACTTCCAGTCTTAATACTACAGGCCATTTAAAAAAAACCCAAAAAACAAACATATCCTTGGGAATATGAACAAGTTACAAGAATATAGATGGCAAGACTCATACCTGTTAAAAAGATCCTTGTGTCTTTGGGCTGTAAAAACTTACTTCACGGGTGCTTAGCGCTCTGGTCAGTCATTCAGCTATGCATTAATATACCTGCCTCAGTCACACCATACCAGCTAAGACATTAGGAGTGGAACACACAAGTCAGCATCATTCTAATACAAATGAAAACTTACATAGGAAACCCGTACTCGCCGTCGGTGCACCAGCCCACAGCACTGCATGAAGAGGACAGCAGACAACAATCAGTGTGTGCTTTCACCGGGCTTCGGTCATTCCTGTCTCCTCTGAGACACTGTCCATTTCTCTTCACTTTTCACTCCCAGGTGCAAGGGAACAGGTAGCAAAACAGTCACCCTTCAGCTCCGAAACTATCCCTTTAAATTATTGTGAAGAAAGACGAAACTTACTTTCTCTGAGCAAATCAATCTCTTCTGTTTCCGATGATTTAAAAAGAAAGGCAGAAAAAAACCCCAACAACAAAACCCCAGAGGCACGTCTTTATTTCCTCAGCATCCAGTTATTACAAAGCAAATTCCATATTCCTGTACATCCTTTACCACACGTGGTGTAAGGTTTGTATGAACCATTTTGAACTTAGGCGAGACAGAGACGTAACAGGATCTTCATATCTCAGACTACTGCAACCCCGGCTCTCTGAAGGTCTCCCGCTGCTGCTGCTGCCGCTGCTGCTGTTGTTATTGCTGCTGCTGCTGCTGCTATTACAGCTTTCTTCCCAATGCACAAACCAGCAGCAGCATCCTTGCTTCAGCATTACCTCTGCTCTGTCTTAGGCATATCTGATTTGTTGTTTAACCCTTCCCAACAGCCTCCAAAAATGACGGAGTCTAGACTTTAATGCACTCTGGATTCGGAAGACTACAGAACCACCCTCCAAACAGGCAGATGCTTTGTCTGATGAGACGTGTTTCACATGAATTGGAGGCAGGACTGCTGAGTGGCCCTGCTACCTGACTTGCATCAGAGGCACAGTCTCCTCTGCTGATACTGTTTACAAAAGAACTCAAGAGAACATTAAAACTCCAAATACACACTTAGAGAACTAATTAAATACTTGGATAATTGAGACTTACAGATAATGATTTTGAAAAGTCAAATATAATGAAAAATTACTATCCTTAAAGCAATAAGGGGACGCTTCTGAAATCAGGTCACATTAAATTAACCTGTTTATGATCACAGGTCATCACTTTGCTTATGGGAGAGACTGAGTATTCCAGTACTAGAAAGGCTTAATAGCTACATTATACCTTAAATATTCATCCATTATCCATCCTTCACTACTTTATGGCAGTCGTGTAAGAGTCTCAAATGTGTCCAGTACTGTATAGCTCCTATCAGATGAATATGTGAGGCACTTTTTTTAACACTGAGGCACACTTAACTCTTTCAGCACTGGTATTTTGCTAAAAACTAGGATACACAATGTGATTAAAATAGTTATCAATAAAACAATAGTTATCATTGCAAAAATAATAGTTAAGAAAATCATATTTGTAATATTAACTACAAATATTATACTATAATATTATTAAAAGTTGCAATGCGAAAATTAGAGATTATACAAGTTGTCTTTATCCTGTCTTTACTTAGGCTCTGTGATGATGACTAATGAAAAGGTTAAATCTTCCCAAAAAGGTAAAGAAAAGGAAGATGGTACTCCTCAGAGATTGGTTTGGATCCTTCTTTGGGGACTCCAAAGAAGGGAAGTTATCTGTGTGCAGGCAAAATATTACCAGATACTCAATCCAGCTGAATACTCAGAGTTTTATTCCAGTGTAAGGTAAGGGGTCTGGCCAATGAAGCAAGAAGCCCTCTGACTGTGTGATGAAATCACATAACAAAGAGAGTTAACAATTACAAGCCCAAAGTCTGGCAACTAAAATTCACTTCCTGCCAATTTCGAGCACACTTTTTTCTCCTATGCAACATCCCTCTTAAAAAAATAAATGTCAGTTTTGCTAAGCATCTCTGCATCTTTGGGGACAAAAATGCATATTTAGTTACTCAAATATCACCAGCTTGACTGGTTTGGGTGGGGTATTTTGGTAATTTTTTTTCCAATCCAACCAACAACTAGCTGTTCCTATGGACACCAATGGGCCAAGAGGTCTTTTTAAGTCAAATGTAGTTTTGGTGTTAAGCCACAATTGTTAGTGAAGATGTATTGCTGATAACTCGTCTCAGCTGGACCTGCAGATGCTCTCAGCATCTTAAAAGAATATAATAAGACTAATAAAATTAAAAACAGGAAATTGTGGATGTAAGGACCTAATCTATACACCTAAATCTAAGTTATCTTTATTTTACCTCCTACCACACAGTCTGATATATATTGATTTATCTTTAGCAGAAGAACAGAAGTTGGTGCTTCCCAGTGACACATAAGGACGTGTCCTTGTAGCAATTTCACAGTACAAAAGCAGTATACCAGATTAATAAGCAATGCAGACCATTAATCTCTTCAGATCACGACTGCTTAGAGTCATTCTAATAAAACCATTAATAATACCAATAATGACAACTAACAGGAAGAAAAAAAGCATCTTGAAGTAGGATGTACTGAAGATTACCATTAAAAAGTATCACTTTTCAAAATAGTTAATGAAAATAAGCTAGACAGAATAAGGCAGCAGTTGTTTTTTACATATGTACATAATCAGTTATCTAAATTCTCTCCATATAATGACTACTTATTACTCTTAAAGAAGATCCATACACAAAATAACACAAATATAAGAGCCACACATCACCTCTATGTTATACATTCAATGTGAATTTTTTGTGAAATTTATTTGGAAATGATCCATAATATTGGCTTCACATAAGTGTTTCTTGCACTGGTACGGAAACAATACAAAAGGTAGCAATTAATTTTAGAAGTTTCAATTGCTTCTGAGGAACACAAATCCATCTATCTATGTTTTTAATTATTCCTGAAACTCATCCAGAAGATTCCCAGCAACCACGAGCATCTCTTACAAAATCAGTATCAGAACTATTATATGCAACTCTTCTCACAACCAAAGACTTCATAATTTAACCATAAAATCTCCCTTTCAAAACAGGCAGGAAAATTGTTTGGCTGTCTCTCCCCCTTCCTACCACCTATTATGAAAATACTTTGTCATGACTCTACGTCAAACAATTACCAAAGACATTTTTTAAAATGTGACTCTGTGTAGCTTTTTATGGAGAGGTAAGAAAAGGATGACTATATGGGGATAGAAGGGACTTAAGTATGTCCAAGCCAAACTCATCTGTAATTGAAATCCAGTAAAACTTTATGTTCAGCAAATATGACTTTGCTATGGTCCCTGTAGGACAATGCAGTGAATACAGAATCAGACCACTTACATCTTCTGTTAAATAAAAAAAAGCTCCATGGTACCTTAAATTGAAAGTGTAACAAGGCATCTAACGCACAAAAATTATTTTCAAACCCTGAAAACTTCACTAAAAGACAGAAAACTTCCAAGCCAGTAAAAGGTATTTTTGCCCTGCTCTAACACTGAAAAAAAAGTATCTATGAATCTTGTTTTTCTTGTGATGTGTTTTTGAAATGACCTTTTAGTTAGCCATTATCATTAAGACAATACCAAGGTTAATGTACTCAGGGATTGATTTTATTTTTGCATACAGGACAAAAGGATAGCACCTTCAAAAAAGGAGCTTATCAGACCCATACAAAACATTTAAAAGACTGGTACAGGCACTTGGGGAGCAGAAAAAAACAGTGAAGCACATACCAACAGGTACAATAAATAAGGAGAAAATTTAGAAGTGTTTTGAAATAATCAGTGAGGCTGATTTTTCAATTTTTAGATGCAGCTTCTCCAATGCTGAAAGAGCATGGAAAAAAGGACAAAAGTTCTTATCTGAAATTAAATGAACAGGCTGGCATCAAAAGTGAAATAGGAATGAACCTTTAGCAGGTAGATGAGTGACACAGCTATTTGTATTCTCCTCAAGTGCTTCATTTCACAGGTTATATAAACTGAAGGGTGAGGAAAGAAAAAGAGGCTGTCAGAGAATTGTTATCATTTACTTTGATTGGTTTCTTCAGCTAACCAGCACTGTCTGGGTGAAGCCTCTGCCAGTTCACAGTCAACCGAAGCTCACAGCCAGATCTTCCATAATGTGATCAAGTGACTGTTCAAAGATAATGAGATGGATCTGAAGTGTTCCGTGCCAGCCAGCTCAAGGCACTGCTTCCCTAGCTACCTTAAATGGCATTGCATACACTCCAAAAGAGGGCAATGACAGAATAAAACCATGCTGAATCCTTTTCCTGGATGAAAAAAACCCAAAACATGAGACACGACTTCCCCCTCCAAACCCTCTATAAAAAGTCATAGAAAAAATTACTGTCCAGCCTATGCTGCCTTCAGGATCCTTTCAAGGTAAGTTCCATTAAATTATTATTTCAATTTATCCATGAAAGGGTTGAGGTAGGAAGGCACTGTTGGAGATCATTGAGTATGACCTCCTGGTCAGAGCAGACTCAGTTGGGCTTTATCCAAGTTTCAAACCATCTCCAAGGACAAAGGCTCCATAAGCTCTCTGGACAACCTGTTAAAGTGCTTGACCATCCCCACAGGAAAAAAAAAAAAAGCTTCATCTTACATCTAACTGCAATTGCCTCTATTTTGTGGCTCTTGGATTTACTCACTCTAGAATGTCTGTGTCCCTTTTGTCCTGGCAAACACAGAACTGGATGAAGCCCTCCAGATATGTCTCACCAGTGCTCTCCTACCTGCTGGCAGCACTTCTCCTAGCACAGCCTGGAAGGCTGGTGACCTTTGCTGCAAGGACAAGTTGCTGGCTCATGCTCACTCAGATTCCACCAGGATCCCAGGGCCTTTCCTACAAAACTGCTTTGCTTATGATCAGCCCCAGTCTAGATGGGTGCATGGGGCTATTCTCTTCTGTGTGGACAACATTGCCTTTCCCTTTGTTCAACTTCATGAGGTTCCTGTCAGACCATTTCTCCAGCCTGTTGAGGTCCATGTGGATGGCAGCACCACCCTCTGATGTATCACCCACTTCTCCCAGTTTTGTAGCATCAGCAAACTTGCTGAGAGTACGCTCTGCATCAATCACCCAGACTATTAATGAAGAGGTTAAACTGCACTGCCTCCAAGGACCACCTCAGGGGCACAAAACTAGTGACTGGACTCCAGTCTGGGCTGGACTTCATGCTCCTGAATACAGTTTAGTGTGGCAGTTCTGACCAGTTTCAGTCCACTTCACCTTCTACTTACTCATTCCATCATTTTGTCTATGAGGATGTGCTGGGAAACAGCTTGTAAAGCCTCACCAGAGACAGGATAACCAGCATCCACTCTTCTACCCCTGTTGTCTAAGCCATTCATCTGATCATAAAAGGCTGTCAAGGTGGTCAAGCCTGATTCACATTGTGTAAATGTGTGCTGACTACTCCCAGGAACCTACTTATCCTTCATGTTTAGTCATGGTTTCCAACAGGACTTACTCCAGCACTTCCACAGGGATCGAGGTAAAGGTGCCTGTAGCTCCCCAGATCCTCCTTCTCCTTCTCACCTTACATTATGACTGTGGTTATATTTGCTTTCTTCCAGTCCCTTCAAACCTTCCCTAATCTGTGACTCTTAAAAGATTACTGAGATCTAATTTTCTGGGATGTCAGCTTTGTGGTATGGATACTCAGCGTACATCACTGTCCCTCAGAAAGGCCTCTCCCCCTGAAAATTTCACACACATTTAGATCTGATTTTACCAGTGGTCTCATAACAACTTCATTTTAAGTATGTGAATAGATTCATACATTTACATCAAAATGTTTCATTTTCTTCTAATTGTAACACTTTTAAAGCTTTTCAGGCTCACTTCTTAGCAGTTTATCTGAGTCAATGTTTGTGAAATAATGTATTATTTTTGCTAAGTGTTTTTGGC
This sequence comes from Rhipidura dahli, assembly GCA_013399225.1. Taxonomy (NCBI): domain Eukaryota; kingdom Metazoa; phylum Chordata; class Aves; order Passeriformes; family Rhipiduridae; genus Rhipidura; species Rhipidura dahli. Next base: position 1,072,942 of record VXAC01007128.1, read on the forward strand.
ATATTGGTTGATTTTTAAATAGATTAATTTACTTATTTCCATTTAACATGAAGCACTTCAGAGAAACTGATTTGAGATATTTTAAGCCACTCAGTTACCTACAAATAAAAAGTATTTAAGCATCCATGCTACACTGGAATGGTCTATGGTGACAGAGTAATTATAACAAAAACATTTCAGACTTTATGGTAGAATAGGCCAAGTTTCTGAATCCCTCGATTTTCTGAACTGTAGAGAAAGTGATGCAGTCCTTTCCCTTTAAAAATCAAAACCAAATCAAAAACCTTATTCTGCTTACAAAGTTACAGGTGAAAAACCTGTTTGAGATTTTCAAAAACAGTCCAACTTTCACAAAGCATTTCCTATGTATTATGCAGTAAATTACACACAAGAAAAAAAAAAAAAAAGAAAAATCTAGCTCTCAGAAACTGCTGGAAATAACTTAAGAATATGATTTCTCTCAAGAAGTAAAATCTTTCTCCACATGACATTTTACTGATCATGTGCTGTACTCAATTCCTCACAAGGCTTTTCAAGAACGTACTTCTGGTGATGGCTAACTCTTCCACTGCTCAAAAGACCATGATGACATTCCTCACTCAGCTGCTTTTTTAATTGTATTCCAAACTGATAACTCTACAGTATCATCCATATATCATCTGTATTGTCCAGGAAAAAAAAAAAAGTAACTAAATTTAATATAAAAGAACTACTCAATACTAGCTTATGAATTCTGCATTCAGATACCACTGTTAAATAATGCCTTGCTGATTTAATCACTGACAATGAGCTTTTGAAAAGTATGGCTCTCACCCTTCCTGTCTTCCATCAGAAAAGAATGTTGTTAACTTTCTATTAATATTACAAATGTCTTCTTCTCTTCTAGCCTTTCTCCAGAAAAGAGTATCAGTGCTAAGGAATCTCCATGTTCATTAAAAAGAGCTTCATGGTGGCTGCCTCTACCTCGGAGCTGTACTGCTCAATTTTTAATTTTATTTTCTTATAAAGCTGATGAAGTTGCATGCAACTATTTCTAAACAGACTGTAAAAGAGCAAAACTCTTTTAACCTGAAATATTTTTATTTAGTTATCTATCACTATGCTAATTTTGCTGGTTTACATATAATAATTAGCAATATTTAGATCTTGCTTACAACATCTATGCACATGTAATTACTGAGCAAAAATAACTTAAATAATTTTAAAATTATCCTTTAATAAAACAGTCCCTCATTGTTATCACAGTTGATCCTGAAAAGAAAGCAATATATGCAAACCCTACTGTGCCTGTTAATCTAGAGAGGTAATGCAAACTGAAATATTTTCAAGCTCATTTTTCAATGTTAAAAGCTCTCCAAAGACAGATAACAATTTCCTTCAGATGATCACTAACCTAGGTTTATATGAATCTGTCAAGCTATCACCCAAGCTGTAGCTGTTCTCACACAGATTTACGTCAGAGAATTGCAATCAGAAAGTCATAGTTTAAACTTTATTTGACTTGTTTGAAACTAATTTCCTAGAAAGTCAAACAAATAAAATACTTCTTACAACATCAGACATAAAATTCTGGAATCTGGTGTCACTGGCAGTACCACAGACACTGCTGGAGAAGAGAGGACAAATTCAAGGACAGAAGTCACATAAACTGGCACAACTGCAAGTAGTTCAGGATACAACCCCTGAAAAACCAAGGAAAACAGGGACCTCAAAAAGCCAACAGGCTCTCTCAAACACTAACTAGCATAAATTTAACTACAGTTAGACTACTGTGCTAGAAGGACTATCACTCTCACGCAGGAGGAGATTTCGTGTGATGTGGTAGCCACACTATCTAGTCTTCTTTAAAGGGATTTCTGCTTACAGACACATGTTGTCTGCATGTCAGCTGAGGTTCTTTATGCCTCATTGTTCCCTTTGCCTACAGTTCATTCTGTCTCTTTTTATCCAGAAACATCAACTGCATTTCAACTTCTTTTCTTGTGATTCTGTACTTGGATCCATCACCCTCTGTAGTTTGGCAGCCTGCTTTTCTGGTTTCCCTGTCAGACAGGTATTTGAACACACCATGTTTTTAGGTGGTATCCTCTCTTCTTTGCTCCAAATTGGCTCCAATCCTACTGTTTCCACCTGAGAACCCTAATGCTGAGGTATGTTCTGCCCACAGTTCAGGTCACATCATGCATATACAGACGCTATCAGAAATCTCATTAGCAATGCATCTAATATACTGGCAGCTTGGCAGCTCCTACACCCAGTCATCTTTGTTTTCTCCTTCATGTGAAGGTCATCTCACATCTCAGACACTATCAGCACCTCTCCCTAGTCCCCAGCTCAAAAGCCAAGAACTTGTTTCTTTCTCATTAAAGACAATCTGAACCACCCCCTCACTTTCTTTCTGGTCCTGTGTCTACTCATTCCTGTACTTCAAAGTTTATCAAACTTTCCAAAAGTTAAATAATTTGCTTAATGGAATGTGATAATATGAATGCTATGAAACATTAAGATGTTCCTGCTATTTCTTATTAGTTTCAGTTCCTTATTGTAGTTCTTTATTGTATGCAGAATGCTCTCTTGGCTGTATTTTGATCAAGATGCATGATAGCCTTTCCCACAGCTTTTCAGATGAGGTTTCTTAGGAAACAAAGCTTTATGTAGTTCTGTGATTCTTTCTTTTATTCAGCAGATCCTCCTCCCTTTCACCACCTCATCAGATTCTCCACCTGTCAGTCTATATAATTCAAATACTGGAAATTTTGAGGATATTTTGTTTCTGCAGGCTTGGCAATTACTAGAAGATGGATAAAATAAGAGACACATGAACCCCTGGTAATTCCAAAATCATACTAAATTATAAAGAAGCATCTCATGCTCTGCCACAATACTGTATCATGCTTACACGTGTGAGAAGTCACCACACATATAACTTTGAAACAGTCACAGCATATGCTGTAACTTGCCCAGAAAGAATCACTGGAATATATGACATAAAAAAGGCTTAGAGAAAAAGGATATCATGATTCTGTAGCTCTGCTGCTCAGAGAACAGCTACTTTTTTCCTTTGGACCTTTCAAGGGAAATTGAAAGACAGTAATTCATGTCTAGAAATCTATTTGCTGCAGTCAGATTTTTGAAATTAAATATCATTGTTAATTTCAAATACCCATGTAAAGGATAAAGATGCTCTTGATGCTCTTTTTTTTCTGTTGGAAGAATTAATTTTCCTTCAACACATCTCTTTAAGCCAATTTCTATTAAGTGTAAACAAGGTATGCTCAAAGCCTATGAGGAAGAAAAAAACAAAAGGCAACATTTCTGAAGTAAAAAAAAAAAAAAAAAAAGGGCAGGGGGGTTGGCAAAGATTAAAAGATTACCTACAAGATGGGGAACTGCCTTGACTGTGGCTTTGTGCAGTCCAGAGAGAAGATGGCAGGTGGAACCCCTGTCCAGAGGTTTTAGGGTTCATTACTGCACCCACCACACATTTCTTGCCTGCTGCAGCTGTTTACAGCATGTGTGCCACTGCAGGGTAGGAAGACTGAGCAAGCAGCTGTTACAGAGTTGTTTTAACCAAATTTCACAGAAAAATATGCACTACAACATACAAAATTGCAATTTACAGTCAGATTAATTTCTATTTCTTTTGGATCTGGTTCTGTATCAGAACTAGGAGCAAGTAGAAGAGGAGAAAACAATACTTACAAAGTCTTTATTTCTCCCACTGTGGACTCAGCCTGCCTATAAAGCACAATAGAAGCATAAGCACTGCAGGTGCAGGTTTCTCCTCTCTACATTGTAGAAGGATAATTTATTTTATATATGCCACAGGGCTATTAACGGAAAAACAATCCACAGTACATACAGCAGAGACCTAAAATGACCTAAAATGACCTAAAAGAGGGATGGTGTTTTTTCTTTTGTTTCTATTACGAGCAGACTACTTTTAAAAAAAAAAAAAAAAAAAGAAGTATCAAATTCCCCTGTACTTGCATACCAAACTTTTAAAAAGTAGAAAATAAAGTGGTTATTTTCAAAACATATTATTAGTGGCTTTAGTTGCATATGAATATTATGATAATTCAAAAATCCTCAAATAATTTAATGCAAAGAAAAAAAAAAAAAAACCAAACCAGCACTATGCTACATTACCTTTTCAAAAACACGGAAAAGGAGCTGTTCTATTTAATTACAGCCGCTAGGTGGCAAAGTTGGCCAAAGAACCAAATGTTTGAAACGACTGTATCTTCGTATTTGAATTAAAAAAGGCTTACGTTTTAAAATGCTACAAAAAATTTAAAAAGTTTAAAGGAAAAACGAAATTCAGTAATCATAAACCTATTTTATGACAGTATCTGTAAGTGATCTAAAGTGCTTCGTCCAATTATTAAAATCCCTAAAAGATGGTAAAATAATTTTAGTGAATGTTTTTGAAATCACATGAAGTAATTACTGTACTGGGCAACAATAAAAATACTGAACACCGATTTTAAGTTTAGAAGAGAATACCTACTAACACATACAATATCTTCTGACTTGACAGTAGGCACAGTAATGCTATCTTTTGATTACAGAAGACACAGTCCGCCTTATGTTGCTTGATATAAAAGCTGCTTTTCTTTCTTTCAAACCAGCACAGTCACTCTCCATCTGGTAGAATTTCAGCAAATACTTTACAAAGAGAGCTAGTCTTTTAACCTTTTTTTTTAGTACTTTCATTTCCTTAACCTTTTCTGGCTAGTTCTTAGTTTTTACTTCAGCACATCTGCTTGTTGATCCGTACTTCAAGTTAAATTCCATGCTGTGTACACTTAAACATCTCAATGTACTGGATTCAGTCCAATACAGCTAAAAGTGACACGAAATTAACATTAGTTGATCCACAAACTCTCCACAAATATACTGCAAAGCAAACCCCATCTGACTCATCTGGAACTCACGTTAAAGGAAAGAGTTTGCAAGAAGAGCTCTCCTATTCCACAGTTCCCAAAGAACTACTGAGCCATCACTTAGTAAAAATCTACTCACAATATTACTATTTCCCTCTACCAAAAAAATACCATGAACCAAGAGCAAGAAGTGTCCAAAGAGTGAACAAAAGCAAGATGATCCTGGCTTGTTTCTTCCTTTTTCATGGGACAAATCTGCTTAGCTCCAAGACAGAAGTATGGTGAACTCCACAGGCAAGGATTTTTGACTTGGCTAAACTACTTAAGAAGTCAGAAAATTATAAACTTACTGTATTGGGTGTGTGTTCCAATGGTAAGCTCTTGTCACAGCAAGCTCCTTATGAGCCACTGAGGCTCTGGCATGAGGAAGGAGTGAGACTGGAGAGCAGAAGGAGTGTGGGACAACCACTGCAGATACTAAATGCTCAGCAGTTTAGATTGCATTCTTTACAGCAAAGGGGGAAGACCTAATGCTGAGTATCATCACTATTCAGTTTGCATTTTCTTTTAAGTGACAGTCATTAAGAAACATCCCTCTCAGAATAAGGAGGAAAGAAAACAGAATACACCAGACTGAGGACGAGTCATTCCAAAGCAATGAGCACTGCCCCCTTGGAAATTACCAGCTACACGCAGTAGATGTGGAAGGTAGTTTTGCTCAGTAGCATCCAGTCCCATTCCTAGATGTGTGGTCATCTAACTTATCAGTACATCACTGATCACAGTGACACAGCTGTGAGCTTCTGTGAGCTTCTGTGTCGCAGGAGAGGCTCAAAGACACAGCCAGAAGTGCACTGAGTTTTTAACCTAAACTGCTGAATGTCTCTATCCAAAGCACAATGTGAGGAAGGAGGAGGGGATGATAAAGGAGGAGCAAAAGAACAAGGCACCTGCTAAGGACATTTGAGCAGTCCAATTTCTGAAGCACATGAGAGACAGAGCAAGGTACTCTCACAGCTGGCTACCTTTGTTTTTCAGCCCCCAGAGAAGCATGAGTCTGCTGACAGGTCACTTGGAAGCAGCTTACAATAACGTCCCTGTATCTCAGGAGGCCTCAAAATCACTTGCTCACATCACCTTTATGAAGTGTGGAGTTCATCACACACTTTAAACAGAACATAACATTGCAAAACCTTCTTTCCTTCAGAAGGTTTTCCTCCCCAGAGAAATCCAGCACCATCAAGACATGCATGTACATACTATAGTGAGTCCAGTCAAGGGCCATGAAGATGATGAAAGGCTTGGAACACCTTACAAAAAACAAGAGGCAGGAAGTTGGTAATGTTCAGCCTAGAGAAGAGTCTTTATCCATTTCTTTACACACCAAAAGGGACAGTGTAAAGAGCACCAGCAACTCAGTGATGCCCCATGACAGGACAAGAGGCAATGGGCACAAACTGAAACACAAACAATTCCAATTAATTACTAGAAAGCTATTTTACAGTGAGGGTGGTCGAGCACTTTTAACAGATTACCTAGAGAGACCATGCAGTCTTCACCCTCGGATATACTCAAAACCCTCCTGGACATGGCCCTGGGCAAACAGCTGTAGCTGAGTCCACTCTGAGCAAGGGGTTGGACTCAATGACCTCCAGTTATGCCTTCCTACTTCAATCTTTCTCTGATTCTAAAAACACTAAATACACAAAACACCACAGAATTTTGCCTTAACTTGCAGCAGTCTTTTTGCTTAAAAAAATAACTTATATTCTCCATTTCTTATACTACTTAATGTTCATCTTCTGGAAAACAATGGGAAAGCATTGCTCTGCTACTTCTATATTGTGAGCAAGGACATAACCAGTGTAATTTTTATTGAAAAGATGTCTGTTTTTCTAAATCTGTCCTTATTAGTAACCAAAGAATAAATGTATTCAAAAGACAATTACATTATGCTTTACAATTTTTGTGAAGCTTTTAGGGATATTAGGATGCTGGATAGTTTTAAGAATGCACTGCTAAGAAAAGTAAACATAAATTACAACACTAAAAAAAAAAATGAAAGAGGCATAAAAAAACTTTTCTTTTACTATAGTCTCACTAACTTCCAAAGACTTCTTTTAATATTCCCTTCATAATTATCAAACTCGCTGGACTTTTGGAAAACAGCTGTCTAATATATTTCTACTGAATTGGGTTGTTACTGATTGGCAAACCATAAAATAAGGAATGAAGAAGTTCAAATGCAACACAAACCACTTCTTTTAAGAAGTTCAGTGATCATTCTTTCTTACAAAACAAACAAGCAAACAAGACCACAAACAACTCCTTTAAAATATGTATCACAGCTTATTTTAAAAAAATGTTTTTTAGGAAAATAAATCTAGTACAATAAAAGCAGCTGTTGCAATATGAGTGGATTTTCTGCAAATTATGGGCAATATTTCACTATTTCCAACCAAACAGAATGAACAAACAATCTCATTTTAGATTGGTTTCCTAATAAAATAAAACTTACGTCTCTCTCTTTATCCTGGGCTCATTTGCCAGTTTCGATAGTATTTGAACTCACTAAGCACTAATTTCCTACAGATTTGCTTAAATGAGTAGCCAAGAAAAAAGAAACTGTAGATTCTACACGAAACACTAAGGGATAAACATGGCAACCGTTACACAAAGGGCCTAAATTTTGGACAAAATGCCTTAGAAACTAAGGCTAAATACATTTGAAAAGACTCTGAAATAGCAAAACAAATCCTACTTTATTATTAAAATTTCAGAAAACTTCATTAAAGTAATTCAAAACATTCTTTCTTCTCCACTGACCCAAGACCCAAAGTGAATGTCTGCATGATGCAATGGCAAGTGAAAGAACCACACGTTACCACTGGTTTTGTGGCACTCCCTGAGCTCTGCCAGTCTGTGTGGGGATGTGGGCTCCCCAGCCACAGCTCTGTGGGCAGCACCACACCCCAGACAACGAAAGCCCAGGAGCCTTGGAGCTCCAAGGTAGGGGTCATGGGGTAGGAGGCAGAGAGAGAGAGCGAACCACAAGGCACACCTGTGCCGCCCTTCAGGTTCTGCCAAACAAGAGACTTCTCCCAAATTAACGTTTTGCAACCAAAACCCCACTGAATCAGGAGACCTCAAGGTTCATATCCCATGACAAACATATCCCATGGCAAACATATCCCATGGCAAACAAGGCAAGGATGAAACGTCATCAGCAGCTTGTTGTGCTGAGTATTCTTGTCTGCAGTTGGCTGTGCTCCCACAGTTCCTATGGACCACACTGAAGACTGGTGGGTAAAGGCTGGGGGGCAGGAAAAAAGAGAGGGAGAGAGGGTACGTTTCTGAAGGCGACCTATTGGGAATTTTAACGGATAAATGGATGAAAAGTAGAAGAAAAAGAGGCAGTGCTTAGAGCATAGAGGTAAGGAGCAGCAAAGCTTGGACTGGTTTCACAGCAAAGAAGGGTAACCTGGGCAACTCAGATGGAAACAGATTTTTATTATTATTTATTTATTTTTAATAGAGACTTTAAAATATTTCTCCCCATTTTATTTTAGGCACTTCCAAAGCAACTCAAATAAAGCACCTTGGAACTCTTCAGTGTCCAAAAAAGGATGCAACATGTGAAGGAACAAGAATTTCCAGATGGCACATCTCGTGAACTCAAATAAGACGTCCCTGGGGTATTAACTAATGAAATCTCTACTTCCTCCAGCTACTTGTTGCTTGGAGGAATTCAGATGGCACCAAAGCATTTCTCTGGAAATGAAAACACTTTAAACCTCACAGTCCTATTTTGCTTGAAACCTGATGCGGTGTCAGGAAGCCCCTGTCTCCTGAGACAGACTCCATACATGATAACTTAAGCCTGACTAATCTTGGCTTCTCTGTTTGGATGGCATATTGTTTTGATAACAGAGTGATCAGGAGTTCAAACAGACTGGAATGAGGAAAGAGTAGCAGAAGAGGGACTGCAGGTCTTAAAGCCATGCAGCATATAAATCATAAAGAATGAAGCCCACTGTTGTGAAATATAGCACGTCACTATTTTTTTTTTTTCTCCTAGAGGCATAATCAAGTCAAAAACTGTTACCAGTTACAAACAAAAGAATTATATAGGAAACAAACTGTAGTGCTCTGTTCTGCTAATACCTTTACACTTCCTTGTAGATGCCCCTTTGAATCCTGAAATTAGTGTAACAACTGACATGAAGTGATGACTAAAATAACCAAAAAGTAGAAGCTCCATTCTGAAAAGCAACATGAGCAAATGACTAAAAAGGTGTCAGGATTCAAACCATGTCCTTTGTAAAATAGTTTTTGAACTGTAACAGATTAAGAAAGTAAATTAGATTCCAATAAAAGGAAAAATCACACTGTTTACACAGACATGAACAGTTCATGAAATAATGTATTAAGAACCCCAAACCTTTTGTTTTATCTATAATGAAACATTTTGTTTCGGTATTATTAAACTACCTAATTAAAATTAAATAGAAATATGGTATGCCTTGAAAGCAAAATCTTTGTTTCAAAGCCAGAACTCAAACTCCCTTGCACCAACTTTACTAATTTACAATGTAACTTAATATCCTGTAGGGCCCTGCTGTCAGCTATCCAAATGCTTTCCAACTGCCCACCACCCCCTCCCCAGAGGAAGACTGGGAATTGGCACTGGTATCCTTCCCAGATGAACAAACATGAGCCCCTCCCCACACCTGCCAGCAGTCTGGCCTGGATGGAAAGTACCTGCTGGGGTGACAGGAGAGCTGGGGACGGGACACATCTCCTCCTGACCATGAGCTGCCAGTCCCTGGCACTACTGCACCCCTGCAAAAAATCCGCTGGAGTTCCAGAACTGGGACCTGCTTCTGGAGCAGATGGTCCAGTTTACCCCACTAAATTATCCCTGGGAGAAGGCTCTGGGTGGCTCAAGAATATCTAATTTTAGTCTATTCAACACCACCACTGAGGTCGGTCACGAATGGTTAAAAAACGGCAAAGGGAGGCCAGCATACCCTTTCACACTCCTGTGCTTTACATCAGTGCTGATATTTCAATCTCTGCCTCATGAAAGTCAAAACAGAACAAATCTTTATGCAGAAAGATGTTCTGCTATCCCCTCCTCAGTCTCTCACCTACTCTTCGCAGTGCATAAAAATCTTAACTTCTGCTAATTCAGGAGTGTCTGTCCTTACTTGAGGACAATCTCTTCCACAAATGTATGCTATAGCTCTTCTAAACAGCAATACAGTACTTCCGCTCTTCTCATCACAGTTTTACCAGGTCACTACAAGCAGTTACATAAATCTTGCTTTCTGTCATCCCTCAACATCATTCACTCTTTTTAGAACTTTTCCTCTTACAAAAAAAAAAGATGATTGTCATAGGCTTGACAGAATTTCCTTCACATATTGCAGAGGGAAGAAGTTAGGTGTCACCTAACTGCATGCAATAATTAATACGTTTTGGAAACAGGACTAAAAGACAAAAATAACCTTCCCCAACCTATCTTACATCCTCACTGTATTTTCACAGAGGATTCATAGTGCAGTCTGCCTCTCTTACAAAATGGCTGATTTAGACTATGACTGCATATTGCTTTGGCTACAACAGAGCACATAAATTATATTAGCAAAGAGTACAGCTGGATTCAGATCAATTGTAGATGTGTTCCTGTGTAGCATCAGGTAAGTCGTGACTCTTGGTAACAGGCTAAACACCACTGTCATGTGGCACACACCAAATACCTACTCCTGGACCTTTGCCAGCTTGGTTTCATTCACAGACTAAATGAGTCAGAAAGATGTGTCACAAATTCTATTTGTCCAGGATCACAGACACAGGAAAGTTTGCACATTTCATGCTAAGCCACCACTCTCCAGTTTGTCTGTAATGTGACACGAATAATCAACATAATAAGTTTGAAAGCTGATTTTTGAAAAAAAAACCCCAGACATTAACAAACCCACAATATTCAGAAGGGGAGTTAAAATATTTTGGTGCTTTACTTTTTTTTTACAGGGATTGAAACTAGTTCTGAATTTACATCACTTTCTCCTTTGAAACACAGCTCAACTGTGGTTCCTAAAGGCAGCACTAATAATCAATTTAAAATTTGTTGTTTTACATATTCTTATAATTATTTTCTAAGTAGAAAATGCCAAGAAGATTAAAGCAAAACAAAGACAGAGGATAAAATCTATACATTAGTCTGTTCCCTGATTTTCATCTTCAGGAAAGTAAGCAGGGCAAACAGGAGCTAAGAAGAGAGTCCAACATATCTCTCACATCTTGAGACTTTTGCAGGCTAGGTGAAAGAGGATGTGCCTCATACACACTAAGCTGTCACTTCCTTCCGTAAATCAAAGACAGAAGTGACAGAGCTAATAAAGTGGCAAACAGATCCACACTGCAGAGAAAGATGCATCTCATGAAAAAGAAAAAGATTTCTCAACACAGCCCTATGTCTCAGAGTAACCAAGAGCACCACTCGCCATCAATGACTCATGGAGATGAGTATCTGCTCACAGATGTCACACTGCTGGCATGGCATTCATCACAAGGACAGCAACCTTCAACTCACTGGCAGGCTTATGTTCTCAGAGCCGACCTACCTTGACAAAGACTGGAGAAAACAAACCCACAATCACAATTCAAATCCTGAAGGATTTTTTTTCCTTTTCTCCCTTCCCCTTCAGATGTCGTGGGGCTTTTCTTCCACCAAGGGAAGCGATAGCTGCAGCAATTAACTGTATTCACAGTATAGGAAATCGTTCTATACAGCTGCTGCCACACACACAATAGGCACAAAATGGCTTTGGCATCAAACACAGGAGGAGGCAGTTTTCTCTTCAATGAAGAAATTAGTTGTCAAGCACGTTTATGAAATTGCTGTTTGAATTTGTATTGTGCTCCAGCAAATCGTGTAGATTTAATTGCCACTAGGAATCTCAACAGTATACTCACCATTTTTGTTAAAATAGAGCAAGGCAAGTTTTGTTTCCTGTAAGTTTGATTTGGAATTTAGTTCTGTTTGCTATATCTTACACAAAAATTGTAACAGCTGAGCAATGGTGGGAATGCTAAAGTTAACCCAAAACAGCTCCAGAATTCTGGAAGAAAACAAGTAAAGATATTGTTCCTTTCCTTTTTTTTAAGTTATAAATATATTTTTCATTTCTTTTCCCCAAACAAAACAAACAAAAAAAAACCCCAACACACCACATTAGTTTAATCTTGTCTACTTTTCACCATCTAAAATATTAATTGAGATATTATTTGTAATACTTGATAATTTTCATTGCTCCCAACTGTGCACAGTACTTCAAGGAACTCAAACAGAGCAAAGCATGTGTTCCAAAGAGATTGCAAAGTAATTTTTAGAAGTAGTATAAAGGGAGAAAAAAAGGCACAAAGAAAGCCATTAGTAATATCAACAATATTCTATCACTAATAATAAATAAAACATATTAATCAACAAACTCAGCATGCTGAGCCACTAAAGTCAATTCCACACTCAGAAGCAAATGATTTAGACCTACAATCATTTTCAGCAAAAATGTGATAAACATGATTTCCTGAGCAGCTTCATTCCACTTTGACTCAACTCTTCAACAGGGAAACTTTCACTTCTAGAAATACATGTATACCCAACTCCACATTTTGTATTCTACTGACACAAATGTAAAAGAAACCTAACTTTACAGTTAATTATAAAGCACTACTACATCAAGCATCTCTTAAAAATAAAAACAAAATCTCTGCATTACTGGTATGATTCTGTGGTTTTGCTCTTAAGGTGCTATTTTGAGCCTAACCTTTCTTTAAAGAAAAAAAATATAGAGGCTTTTTCAATGCTGATTTGCAACCAGACACTAGATGTCTCTCCCTGAAGTAGCACCAATAAACTCTTGCTGTTCTGACCCTATAAAGACATCCTGCAGTCCAACTTTACAGCAATGCTCTCTGGGATTTTAGAAGCCAGTACAGCTCATCACAACCAAAGACACAAAAGTTGTCTCACTTTTGCTGAAGAGGGATAAAGACAACCAAAAAGACAGAAATGCAACAGCCTTCCTTGAGGTATAAAGGAAATTTCTGTAGGAAGCAGTCTTGTACATAAAGACTTAAAAAAAAAAGGAGCCTTGGATAATTTTAAAAGTCTTAAAAAAACTCCTTAGTTTTTTTTTTGTTGGCTTCTAGGTGTTTCAACAAATCACCTAATAACTAAAATAGTACAAACAGGCTCCAGCTACAAGAAATAAATGAAAAATACTTCATCTGTAAAGTCTATATTAATTGCTACATTAGTTGCTACATAACTACAAAAAGTAAAACTACACTCAAAATTATCAAGACATGCCTGAAATAATATAGTTAAATGCATTTTAGTCAATAACTGAAAATTATTTCTGCCAGCATGGTGCAAGTAACATTTCCTGCTCAAGAACACATTATGTGTGACTCAGTAATGAACTGTGACTTCTGTGGTTACTATGATTTTTCTGTTTCCTCTAGATAACAGTGATACAAAGAAGCAACTGAATCCTGACTTATAAAACAAAAAACCTTCATTTTTTAAGAACAATCTCTGAATTATATTTTATATGATTCCCTGTGAGCATTGATCTGTGTACCCACCTTCAATACTACCCATGTGGACATACATTTTAAGACCAAGATTGATTTTGGAAACAGTCCAAACCATAAACACAGCATAGCAGTCTTAGTAGTGTCCTTTAAACCATAGCCACTTAAAATGACAAAATTAATATACCCTGATGTTTCCAGATGTCAGATTCTCACTACATCATGGATGAATAAGCTCAATTATCTAGATTAGAGGTCTTTCATTTTCATTAGCTCGCATACAACAATAACAAAAAAAGAATGAATGAGGTAGAACAAAAACATATGTTGCCCTCCATTTCAATTTTGACTCTTACAGAAACAGCTTCAGACAGCTTTTCCCAATGCTGTGTTGCTTTGGGTGGTATAATTTTTAATTAAGCAGACTAGTTGAACAAGATTTTAACTTTTAATACGAAAAATTATGCTGAAACATGCATTTACTTTACTGTCAAAAGGTCGGCAATATAGTACTGGCTCCTTAAGAGAATATATCCTCTCTCTGTAAATATTAATAAAGTATTACAACTGTGAAAATCTATATTATTAGAATACAACAGAGCCCACACCCACGGTCCTTACAGACTGTGACAGACAGTTCCCGTTCTTTCAGCAAAGCACCCATGTGAAATACAAATCCTGTGAGTGCCATTTGTACATCTGTGTTGGAAAGGGTGCAATTTAGAAGCCAGCTCAACATGATAGATAGATCCCTCTCTCACATTCAATCAAGAATGGTGCTTTGCACTCAAAGCTCTGCGATCTAATGTTTCTCCAAGAAGCAAAAGTTCATATTTTTTTATAAACAAGAAGTTTCAATTATTAAGGGTCAGGTTCAATTACAAGAACAAAGTAAACACAGTTACAAAACCAGAAAAATAAGTGATTAAAAATCTCAAAACACAGTGGAAAGTTTAAGTGCCATGACTACCTGACTACCTCCTGATTCAGGTGCTCCGATGGCAGGTAATGGGCATCTGTGCTACTCAACTTCAGCACTGTAAATCACATTAACACAAAATTAAATTCACCACATTTAACTCCATATATTTATTGCCTCAAAAAAAGAAGATGAACTTTTTCTGGGAGACTAACTTGCTGACGTCTGCTGGAAGCTCAGCACAGTGAAGAGGAGAAAGTATTCAAGGCTCCTGGAGTGTGTGGAAGACAAATTCCTGACACAGCTGGCAGGCAAGCCTACCAGGGATGGTGCTCCACTAGACCTGCTGTTTACAAACAGAGAAGGGCTGATGGGAGATGTGGCAGTCAGAGCTCATCTTGGGCACAGCAGCCACAAAATGATAATGAGTTTCTGATTCTAGAAGAAATAAAGAAGGGGGTCAAGAAAAGCTCTGTCTAGGACTTCTGGAGGGCGGACTTTGGTCTGTTCAGGATGCTGAGGGATGATGTTTATCTGGTTGCGCTTCCAAAGAGCATTCATCACTTCCCCAGAACTCCTCTCAACAGAACAAAAAAGTTTTCTTTATTCTGCTTGACTTGAGGCTAAAAATGTTAATGAACATTTCACATCTGAAAAGGGGATCCTGATGTTGACAAAAGTTTATCTCACTGCACTTAAAGAGAGCAAAGGTGACTTCCCAAAACCCCTTTTAACAGAACATAAGTTTTCTTTATTCTACTTTACTGGAGGTTAAATAATATTAAAGAATATTTTACATCTGAAAAGGGACTGTCATCAAGCTTTTCTGTCTCAAAATAAGTTCCATTTCATGACTCAAAGTCTCTCCCTTGAACGAACTCTGCCAAAGCCATACACAGATGAACCCTGATTTTCCCATTCTGAAGAGATAGGTCACAGAACAGGGGCTTGATGAAGCTTCAGGACCTAGCTAACATCATCTAAACACTCCTTGCTGTTTATTACTGAAACTGTGCAGGGAAAGTGGAATGAGGATTTTGGAGCCTCTCTGGGGTGACAGCACTTGGGAACAAATGAAATCCTCATAAAACTCTCTTCATTTGCACAGAGTGTGTTCCAGGGGAACCCACCAGCGCTGCAGGACAGGGAGCTGTGCCAGCCCACCCCACAGCTGCAAATTGACTCCTGAGCCCCCCAGGACAGACCCTCCAGGGGCTGGTCACCCCAGAGGGGAGGCAAAGAGCCACCATGATCCAAACGTGGGGACTCCTCCTGACGTTTCAGATCCAGGGCAAGCTCTGTTAATTTTATGTTGCATTGGCAATTAGGGTCTGAGCAAAAAAACTTAAGTAGGAACTACTACCAAACCAAGCCTGGCAACAGGTAACTGATCACTGAACATTTGCCATAGTATGTATTAGATATCCTCACCAATCAGCTTCACTTAATGCTTTTGTTCTGAATACAGCTATTCTGCATGAAAAACAGTCTCATCTTCACCTCGTGGTAATGACAGGATCATCATCTTCACTGAGGACTCATGCATGCCACCCCTGGAACATTTCCTGAAAATTTAATTTTTGAAGTCTGATAGAAACTGATTTAATTTAATTTTTAGTTGCCAAATCCAGTTATGAAGATTGCAACACGGAAGTGTGACAAGTCTTACCCCACACTGGTTTTATTTCAGGCTGGCAGAAGGCTGAAGGTTGGAGGCCAGGACAGCTGCTCTCCAGCTTATTCACACTCAGCGGCCCCGATGCTGCTGCCTCTGGGAACTGCCGGCAGGCTACAGCTGTCACTGGCAACTGCAGGCTGCAAAACCAGCTTCTCTGCTGGTGCAGCCTCCCTAAAGACCTGAGGTTTCTGCCTTCAGAGCCTCTGGGTGCCTTCTATACACCCAGTTAGTGACTGTATAGAAGGCATCCAGCAAGAAAAACAATTCAGCTTAACAGTGAGTTAATAGAATTGTTTTCCTCTAATATTAGAGCATTTAAAGAAGGCTGTATCCACAGAATTCATTAAGCTAACTTTGCAACTAATTTCTGCCAAACTGTTGAATCCAACAGTTGGTGGCAGAAAGCATTAATTAGCATGTCACATTACCCTATCTGCTGTTAGAGAGTATTGATTGCAAGTTAACTATTACATGGAGTATCACAAAAAAATCTAAATGACACTTTATACATAGCAGCTCTCTGCACACCATAGCAACAGAGAGAGATTGAAGTAAAATGGTCTGGTTTCTATAGCAACTATCACACAGGCCATCTGTAATCAAAAGAAAACCTAGCAAAGGAAACAAAATGGGGGATTTTGCATACTGGAAGACTATTCATGTACTTAAAATGTATCACTCCTTAATGTTCATTCCATTCAAAACCCCAAATATTATTTAAGCGCAAGAAATATACCAAAGCTTCTGAAAAAAACTTTTACTTAAAGAAATACTAACTGAAGCTCACCAGCACTATCTCCATCACTACAAAAGACTATCTTTTAAAAAAGCCAATGTTTTTCAGACACCAAACATATGACCCTCAAGATCCATAATCCATGAGTTCATCAAGTATTTGGTTACTATTTTATTCTGAAACTCAAATACTGTAAGAGGGATACCAGTACTATACTTCTGACTATCTACTAAACTGAACTGCTTTTAGAAAGATAGCATTTCAGACAGAAACATTTAAACACACTTTTTATAAAATATAAATACATTAAGACTTATCCAACTTTTGGGGGGAAAAAAACGTCAAAGAAATGCAGATGTAAGAAAACACCAAAGAGAAAAGAAATTAAACTTCCTTACAACCAGAGAGGCATTTTTGTCATGCAGTTCATGTCCTGAACAGAACAATATTATATTAATGCACACCACATGTGAATGGAAGGTAAATTAATTGTTAATCATGAAAGGCACTCTCTTCTTTACCTTTCAGTATTTTAAATCTTGAGAATATAAATGGGACTCTTACTTCTAGATAGGAAAATATCTTAATATTAAATGTAATTTTTGGTGGGAATTAACGGGCTATACATAGGCTTTTAATAAACTGTAGAACTAACAATCAGTGAATAAAACTTACTATTGACATTGGTCCATTTCTTTTGCTTGGGAAAATGCTGATTTGCAGAACACAAATCACCCACATGCTGGAAACATGCATTCCAGCCTCCTGGGATCATGCAAAGCAGAAAGGGGCAATCTGGAGTAACAAAATTCAGTTCTCCCTTCAGTATGGGCAAGGATAACCATGGTGACCTGATCCAGTCAGAAGTTTATTCTTCACTAGAGTTTCTGTGACAGCTGCTTAAACCCACTTCCCCAACTTCAGGATGGACTAAACCTCAGCTGATCAGTCTATTACCTGGATGGTCTGTACGTCCCCCTGTCACTTCCCTGGGACAGGGCAGAAGGATGAGGAGATGGCAGCACTGGTGACTAATCCAGCACACACTGTACTTCCCTGCTCTGCTCTGCCTGAGGCACCGAGATTAGAAGAAACAGAAATCTCTTCTCAAGGTGATGGCTGAGAGAAAATATTTATAGCTAAATATTTACCAAGGCTGCAAACCTCCTCCCTGCTTGTATCAAAACAGCGCTGAGAACTGCAAACAGGCTGCTGAATTGCTGTGGCCATGGCTGCATATTCCCTGCCACCATCCTTTCCACCCTTCAGACATGGAAGAAAACAGCCTATCCAGGGCTCTTCCTTCTGGTGACACAAAAGCCACCACACAAAAGTCCAGTGCCTGGTCTTCCAACTAATATGAAGAACAAACACGGCCTAAACTAAACCACAAAATACAACAGGAAAAGAACAACCCACCAATCAGATTTTAATCACTAGATGCTTTTATTTCTATAGGAAACATAGGCTTGCATTGGGCACTAAAGCTGTGAGTTTCTTGACTGACTACAGTACTACAAGAGAATTCAGAATGAGTCTTGTAAGAAGAGTTCAATCCAGTGCTAAAGACTGTCTTTCATGTTACAGACCTTCATCACCCATTTTGCAAAGATATCTATATTTATTTAGATGTGAAAGTAATTTCAGCAATCTTAGCTTGGATCTATAATTATCCTGAAAAATAACAACCAACTGTAGTCAGTGTAGATTCTTTCACAGATGTAGGCAAAATTAAATAGATCTGAAGCAATGTTTTCATAACTTTGTTTACAAACCCATTTGGTGAGTTTATCACATTCCCATCAGTGAACAAAGAAACAAATGTTAGGATGCTGTACATCTCTCCTGACAACACATACATGTGGGGAGCAGTTTCCAAAAACATACCCTCTGGCTGCATAAGTACCTTGTACTACTAACAATCCTTATTCTTTTTTTACCCAAAGGTCAAGAAAAAATTGTATCTTCCAATACGTTTGGACAATGTGCAAGAGATGGAAGACTGTAACTGAAGGAAAACCACACCTTTACCTCTGATAATAACAAGTTTTACAAAACGTACCAGCACTTAGGGAAGGAAGACATGGGGAGGTTGTGGAATGCTAAGGAAGAAGCCTTTAAATGGGCTATCTGAGGAAGTCACTAACACCCAAAGGAGATTATATTCTTGGCTACATCTCCATTATCAGTCATGCAGCACCACAGGAATCGTTCAGTAGATCAACAAAAATCGGTGCCAGCGACCCTGTAGGCCTCTACTGTACACAGAAAGGTTTCTATTTCAGACAAGAGTCAGCCTTGGACAAAATGTTTACAGCACATATTTGATTCAACCACTGGTTTGGACCCTACTAGAACCACAGAGGATTGCAGAACATTTGGGACACACCTCGAGATTCTGCTTTTACACAGCTGCCACTTGAGTTTCCTATCATGCTTATCAAAACCATCCTATAATCAGGATATTTACCTCCATTTCAAATTTTAGAGTATTCTCAACACATAAAGAAAGACGACCCTGAAATCTTGCAGTAAACCAGAGCTGACTTGTGTCTCTTCAGCAATGTCATGTAAAATTTTCAGCACAAAGAAAACCTATGAGTTTTGTTCAGTTTTGATCTTTCAAACCTCAAAAATGGAAACATGAGAGCAAGTGGAACACCTATGGAGAAAATTACAATTTAGGAAAAAACCCACCAAACCTCCTTAAAATGAAATAAAAATATTTCATAAAAGTTTACTAAAAACAGTGCTTGATCCACTTTGCTTTATATTTTCAAAATATATGTCTTACCATGTTAATAAGCATTAATAACTATTATACTCTCTGATATTCACAGTACCACATTATTTCTTCCCTGCAACTGTACAAATAGTATATAATTTATGATATCTGGGAATTCTATGCTGATTCATTCATTATGTTCTAATTGCTTTGATGCTATATATATGATAAATGTATGTGGACTAGCAGACAAAATTTATGAAAAATTTTGAAATATCATGCATGAATCTTAAATACAAAATAATCCTGTTGGAACAGAGATCTACTTCCAGCATACAACAGTGACGTTTGAGATGAAATCAAAATTATTCTTATTGGAAAGTTTGTCTTCATCTCTGATATCTGTAGCACTGCAGCATGAGATATATTCAATTTTAAATGACACTGCAAAAGGTCAGGACAATTCCTCCAACCTTGTCAAGGCTGACAAGATTGATAACTGTTTTAGGTAAACTTAGCATCCATGTCATGTGTATTGGACTAAATATAAAATTTAGAGAGCAGACGGAACAAACATATATTTAGAAATTAAAAATGGAATTTCATTTTCCAGACCAACAGTTCTGTATCCAAGAATATGATTATGTAAATATCAACCAGTTCACTGTCATCTGATTATTCTTACAATTTATGTATTCTTACAATTGTATGCAAACTGAGTGAAAGCATCATTAATCTCCTTGCTGGTCTACCCTTTATAACTATGGTAGAATTTCTTTAGAGTTGTGTTTTATTTTTCTGTAAATCTTTGAAATCCAAAGTCATTTCAGCAAGTATATAGAAAAAAAAATAGTAATTGCACTCCATCTTCTTCCTAAATATGCTAAATAACCATTTAACATTGGCCTTGGCTTATTATATCTTCCTTTTATTTCAATGACATTGACTAACATTAATATTCATTAACAAAATTTCTTTTGTGTCTTAATTTTTTTAACTGCAGAATTTAGAAGACATAGAACACATTTGCACTGCAGTCAAAGCCAGTTTTCTTGTCAGAGCCAAAGTCAACACAACTGACAAATGATTCTCTATAATCATCCTTGAAACGGTGATTTATAACTTCATGCGCACTTGCTGCTGCTTAATTCAGATGGAACCAACTAATAGCCATGCTTTTGTTTATTCACTGCATTGAGAAACTTTATGAAACATTAAAGAGTTAAGGACAAAGTCGGAATTGTGGAAGCCCACATTTTTCATGTTTGTGTGTCCTTAAGCTTAGACATCCCCTGGCTGACACAAAAATACAATGATGAAAAAATCTGTAACATTTAGGGTCCCTGAGAGAATATGTTCTGGATATTACAGTTACATGCAGGAAAGGACTTATCCTCAGAGAATATTTGAAAAGACAAGAAGAGGAATCCACCACATGCACACACACATGTGCTGCTGGCCAGACCATGCAGCAGAATACATATTAGGAAAAAAATACACACATACTGGCAGGGCACAGTAACTTCAGAACAACCACATCTATCTCTGTGCTATTCTAATGCAGAAATGACAAGAGATAAACATCCATGTTTAAAGGGACTCATGCCTGACTGCTGAGCAGAAAGGAAAGACAAACTTATTTCACAAAGGATCTATGCAGTTTAAAACTTTTAAATGTTTTGGCTTTATTTAAATGAATAAAAAAAATTCACCTGTACTAATTATGGACACAGTACTTTAGCCATTAAAAGATACATCTGTATTATGCTTCTCCAACAACAACTGATATTTTAGAAAGTATAGATAGACATTATAAAATTAAGAAGGTTGTAAGACATATTTTCTGTTTCCCTGAGTACATGTTGATGAGATGCCACAAAAACAGACGACCCAAGTAGGGCACACTTTTGGCATCAGAAAAATATTACAATTTACTCCTATAGAAGGCTATTGTACTTCCCCTTGAGTATTATTACATACTGAACTTTTATTTTAAATTATAATATTTAGTAGGAATTTTAAACACTATTCTCTTCTGTAAATAACACACAAACCCTGGGCAGTAAGAATCACAAAGAGCTATCCCTTGTGCAATAAACACAGGACACAGAGTTGTGTTTCAGCAGTGATCATGAAGTGAGAAAGAATTACAGAAACCAGCTATAGCAGCTTTTCTAAAATATGTCCCAATACACACTCATTTGTGTTTTGCATTTACAGTGTGCTTTGCTCAGTTGTTACTGAAGCAGTGATGATTTCTTATCCCCCCTCGTTGGATTCTTTGATCACAGTCTTTGATTAAAATAGTTAACCTGACCACTTCTGCAGTTGCAAGAATAAAATAATTCAAATAAACCAAAGAGAGCAAAAAGCACTTTAAAAAACCTCAAAGACTAATATTGATGCTGATTGCCTTCCTCCTTTTTTCCCCTATGATAATTTATCCTGTGTATATTCTTTAATGTGTTGATCAAAAAGAAAAAGGAACCCAAACAAAAACCTAATTTTATATTCAACAGATGAATCCATCATGTTCACATATCTGGAATAATATTGCCTTGCAATATCTTTCTACCTTCTTGCCAACTTTCAGTTATACCTTTGAGCACTTTTTATCACTTTCAGCAGGATTTCCAGAAGATGCCAATTGCAGCATGTAGCTCAGCTTCATGGAGTTTACAATTGAATGCACAGTATTTGACAAGAAATCAAAAGTGAGTTCTGGTGAATTCATTTTCATGCACAGAATAGTGTATACTAAATTTCACTGTCCATTTTTATATGTGGTGGGTTTTTTTGTGTTTGCCTTATATATGACTAGATCATCTCCTGAAGCAAATGAGTAGATCACTGGACACTGATGTTTACAATCTGATTATCTGAACTGCTGGCAGCCACTTGGTAGGCAACCAAAGTGCTATGCTTTGTTGATTAGTGAGACAATTTATTAAAAACACAATATGTATTAATTCTTGCAATCGAGGTCTAGTGCCATCTATGAAATCTCCTCTGTAAGGTCTGACAGCTTTTAATTCAATTTCCTTGCATGGTAAAGAGATACCCCTCTGAACAACAAGAAAAATAATTTAGTTTCATTAAATTCTCTAGGCAAAACTTGTGGCTATATTTTGAAGGATATGTACCAAAACAAAACAGTAAATTTTCTGTATTAATAACCTATAAAAATATAAGCTGAATCTCCAACGAATTATTGCTAATAGTAGACATAATAAAAAGGCATAAAGTGCCATGTAACACTGTAACAATTGACTTTCTAGACACTATATAAACAGAAATTATACAATTCTGGCCATAAAGTTAAACTATTCCTGGCACTACTTCAGAGAAGAATATGAAATCAAAGGTTATGTAAAAATTAAAATCATTAGGACGTTAGTGGATAAGAGAATGTTGGGGGGATACAACTGACCCAGTTTCCGTTCCATTAAGAAAAGCAGTCTTCACAAACAATAAAATATTCCAATGATCTGCTTTTGCAGCAATTTCCTTCACTTTCATGGTGAGTGAAACCTACAACATCATCTTTGTATACACTCACACTGAACATCTGAGCTTCACAGTCAAATGCTCCACGGCCCAGGGTCTTAATCTTGTTAAGTCCCACCTTTGTATAACCACAACAAATTTCCTGTTATGTCAGACTTCAGAGACAATATTAGAAAGTTTATCTGAACACTGCTTGGACACCAGCAAAATATTTATAACAGATAGCTTTGGTAGAGCAAATTCAATGAGCAAATCATTTAAAGAGGGCATGCAACATGAGTTAATGTCTACACTTATAATGCATTATTATTTAGAAGATATTATTTTTAAAAATCAACAGAAAGTAACACAGAAAAAGTCAATTAATCTAGCCTGGTAACTTTTTAAAAAATCTCCTCTAAAAGATGCAGTTGAAGGCAATCTAGTATTTTTTATCCATTTCTCTTTACATATATGCTTAGAAACATTTCTGCTGGAGTGTCTTTAAGAAACAAAATAATCCTTTGAAAAAAATATCAAATGCAGGAACAAACAATCACTGAATGGCGTTACTCATAACTGAACCACTGTCATCAAAAAAATTCTGTAAGAATTATTTTCTTCTCATTGCCATTCCCATTTTGCATTTTACAGTCTGGTGGCTTTCTGGACAGCAGAGGGTGGGGTCTAAACTGCTGAGTAACAGCACGATGCCATCCTGATCGTGTTTCCCCATGGCAGCAACAGCAGGAAAGGCTAAATACTACTGCTCTGGCCAGCCATATGGAACTATCAGCTGAAATCTATACCTCTCCCTAGTATCACATGAATAATGTATTAGCTGCCTAACTGTGTAGGATTTACCTCTGAAAATATATGCTTAGCTCTCAAACAGCACTCTAATCAGTTTTGTCATACAGTACCCAAGCAACACAACACTACGTTTCCTCTGCTGCTCTAAAACATTTGCTTGGTGCTTCTAGCTAAGACATCTCCTGTTAGAACTTTTCACTGGGAAAAAATAGAATTTAACAATGATTTTTTTTTTTAACCTAAACAAAACTTTTTTTTTTTTTTTTCAGATAGATTTGGGTGTTTGGTACACTGACAAATAAAAAAAAAAGATTAGAGAAGAAAAGCAAAGTGTGAACAATTACATTTCAGTTTAAATATGTAGCCCAGACCCATAACACATCTAATATGTAAACACAAGGATGGTAAATGGGTTCAGATCAGTTCAGTGGAGCTAATTTCAGCCTAAACCAGCAAAACCTTCGTTGGTCTGTCTTAAGCCCTTGTGCATTTCCACAACCCAGGCAATGCATTAGTCCAGTGTTCCCAGACTCCCTAAGCTTCCTCACGCAGCAGATTCCTGTTCCTGGCAGGGCCACAGTGCTCCCTGCTTATACCAATATCCTCTCCTACCTCTGCAAGGGCCAGCTTCAGATGACAGCAGGTGTCTTGGAACTATACATGGACTTGATGCCCCGTGACAAGCTTCACATCCACTCACCATCCCACTACTGCCATACAGAGAGGGCAAAGGTCAGATTTCACCTATCTGCCCTGTGGAACCATCCCCTCCTGTCTGCTTCACAGCCCCTCCTCTGTTTTTCACAAATTCAGCATAAAATTGACATTTTTAGGATCTCCACTAAAGGGGCAACTAGGTATTCATAGAATACTTAGGAAAGGAGCAATCTAGAAAGGATCATGAACAATACTGGTTTCACAGAAAGACTTTGCAGGTCTGTAGCTTAGATGGTCAACGTGATTTTGAATCTACAAAGAAATGTAAAGAGAGAGCAAGTAGGTGGTGTTATGGTTATTAACAAGATTATTACTGTGATAATGTGCACAGGACAAACATCCACACATCTTTTAGGCTGCTGCTGAAAACTGTAAAATTTTAGACAAGTGCCAGAAAAATTACTACAGGAACGCTAAAGCAGCAAAAACAGAGCCTGTTTATTGCAGCAAGAAAGTTAAGAGGTGACTCGAACAAGGATTACATGTAAGCTGGAGCAGGAAGGGCTTATAACAGTAAACAGGTTTTTAATCTAGTAGAAAACGTCAAAACAAGAGCAAAGGATTAGAAACTGAATCCAGACAAATTAGGTAACTAACTGCATTTTGGACAGTCATTAAGAATAAATTCAGATGGCACAGCTTTAAAAAATGAGGGGAGGGGAGGGCACAAAACTAAGTGAAAGGGTTTTCTTAGCATTTAAATTAAGAGAAGAAATCAGTGATGATTACCATTAACCACATAAATACTGAAGTGTAACAGAACACTTCTGATGTGCTTAAGTAATTCAGATAATGTAAGGTCAAAATTAATGTAACTGGAGACATGAACAATAAACCTGATTCACAATGCTCTGATTTCAAAAAAAGCTTTTTGTAAACAAATCTCAATCTTTCTTCTTCTCCTAAAATCTTGGTATGTATTTATGAAACCTTCTAATTTTCATCTATCCTGTGTATAATTTGAATTTGTGTTTCGAATCATTTGGCATTTTATGTGCCATTTTCCACTCCTTGGTTTGCTGAAGGGAGATTGCTGGGCCCCTCTGAAACTAATCTAGTGTTCTCTGTTTCACAATTCAGTGTCCCCTGAGTCACCACTTATACTTGCCTGAATTATGGCTCCTCGTTATGAGCAGTGATTCATAATTCTCCAGCTGCTCACACAGGCTTCACACAGGCCATGGTAGACTGTGACTGTAGAGGGCTTTAGCACTGTAAGGTAAGTCATGTAGCACACTTGCTTCACCTCTTTTCACACCACGTTTACTGACTATGGCCAGGGACAGCTTGTAAGAAGCAGCTGTTTCCTGATGGAACATTCAGCTTCAAAACTGATGACTTACCTCTAGTTCAGACATGCAAAGTAATAAACTAAAGATCAGCTTGAGAAGTCAAATAATTTACAGTTACTGGCTTGAGATTCAGGATAATACATTTATAAAGCAGGACTCACCCAGGAACCAGTCTCAATAAAATCACAGAATGGCTTGGGTTGGAAGGGACCCTAGAGATCATCCAGTTCCCACTCCCCTGCTACACGCAGGGACACCTTCCACTAGTCCAGGTTGTTCAGAGCCCCATCCAACCTGGCCTTGGCCCCTTCCAGGGATGGGGCACCCACAGCTTCTCTGGGCAACCTGCTCCTGTGCCTCACCACCCTCACCGTAAAGAATCACAGAGCAGAGGGGCAGAATCACCTCCCTTGAACCGCTGCTCACATTTCTTTTGCTGCAGCCCAGGACACTTTTGGCCTTTTGGGCTGTGAGTGCCCATGGCTGGGTCGTGTTCCACGTTTCATGCACCAAGACACCAAGTCCTTCTCAGCAGGGTTCCTCTCAATCTGCTCATACCCCAGCCTGTGCTGATGCTGGGGGTTGTCCCAACCCAGCTGGAGCGCCTTGTACTTGGTCTTGTTAAAGCTCATGAGATTCCTAAGGGCCACTTCTCAAGCTCGTCCAGGTCCCTCTGGATGGCATCCTGTCCTTCAGGTGTGGCAACTGCACCCTCAGCTTGGTGTCATCTGCACACTTGCTGAGGCTGCACTCAATCTCTGTCACTGATGAAGACAGTAAATAAAATTGGTCCAAATCATACAAGACAGGATCCCCTGTCCAAGTGAGCCCCGTTACAATCAGTTGAAGTAATAATTGTTAATCCAGACTAGAAGAAAGCTGTAGTGATTTTTGGCTTATCTCAATTACAGTTAAAACAATTCATGGAAAACTCATGAGGCATTAGACAGTCTGACCTCCACACAAATTAGTACATGATTCAAAGTTTGTACACAAATCCCCTTAAGGGAAGAAAACCATTATCATGGGCATTGCAAATTCTGACAAGATGCTAGCAAGAAGAGCGAACACAAATCAGACTACTTCAGATGCATGATATCCACCCTTACAAATTCCTCCAAGGTTATTATCAACCTAAATTGCTCCAGATCACGAACAGAAACAAGAGCTGCACATTCTTTGGGAAAGAGCAACATCCATTCATAATGTATTCTGAACACATGTGAAGATGACACACATCTGCACTCCCCAAAGAAGGCATGACACAAAAAATGCTGGGAATGAGACAATTGCAGATTCCAGGTCCTTTTAGGGTTGCTTTCTGATTGCATCCAAAGAAAGCACCAACAGCAGAAACTGTGGTATAAATGAGTAGGTAATGCCAAGGAGCCCATCTGAATCAAACTCAGTTTGTTTAGGTGAGATCTATTAGACTGACCTGGTGCAATCAGTGAAGTCATTCTCATGGAGAAAGGGAGCAAACAGTGCCGAATGGGAACCCACAAGAGGCTGTGCAGAAGAACACCTTGACAGTAATAAACCCCAAATACTTGGCTGGGCATTTCACTTGTTCTTAATCAAGCACAGGCACACTTTACAGGAAACCATATCAGAAACAATCTTCTCCTGTGCCCCATTCAGTCTGGGCTCCCCCTCACTGAACATAATTCTGCTTTTACAAGGGGCAGTCATTTGGCACTAAGGATTCCCCATTCATGGGCTAAGACTGGTAAGAAAAGGTGGCTTTTTCATCTGTATGATGATGCTGGGCTGGCCACTGCCTAGCCTGGATTGTTTCTAGAGAAAAGGAACCAGAATTTCCTTGTCCATTACACTGGCATTTCTTGCAAGCACTACCGGCACTTTAAAAGACAGAATAGTGGAATATCTGAGTCATACAAAATTATGCCAGAAATGAAGAGGAAGGAGGGAGACAAAGAAACAGAAAGAAAAACACACTCAAAATCCATAAATCTACCAGAAGTCCCTGAATATAAAGGCTGGGGAATGAACAGCATTCATACTGCTTTGTTAGAAAACAAACTGTATTTAGTCTAGGCATCTAATGAAGCTGCAGGTTCTAACTTCTGTTTACTTTCTGTCACCAGGCAGAATCTGCTGTGTCTCAAGTTGAAAAGTTCATAAACTAAACATTATTTTAAAAGTTCAAGAACTACACACACAT
This sequence comes from Rhipidura dahli, assembly GCA_013399225.1. Classification (NCBI taxonomy): domain Eukaryota; kingdom Metazoa; phylum Chordata; class Aves; order Passeriformes; family Rhipiduridae; genus Rhipidura; species Rhipidura dahli. The sequence goes on from VXAC01007128.1 coordinate 1,100,983, forward strand.
CATTATATAATGCAAGTGCTTAGTGTCCAGAATATGCTGAAAGTTTCCCTTTTGACAGTCCTAAAAAGGCAGAAATATTTTTAAAAGCATTGATTGAGCATTTTGTATCATTACTAACAATAGCTTTCTCTAGTTCTTCATAAATGGTTCTTTGCTTTTATTTACCTCACATCAAAATACTAATGGAAATCATTCTAAACTTATTTATATCTAGTACAAGGCATTAAGATGAAGAAAATTCCTAATAGAGAACATATTTTCTAATGAATCCCATCTTTTTTTAGCTAAATTAAATGTTCAGAGAGCTTAAAGAATGTTGGGATTTACTTTAGATGAGTTCTAAAAACAATAAAAAGCTTCTGAATATAAGCAAAGAACTCCTATACATGTGCCAAGAATTTTTCAACTTTATCAACATGATTAATAGTTTCATTTTGAAAGGGGCCATGTACACATACAACGCTGAAACACATGACATTCTGCACATGCTCAGCAACAGTGAAAAGAACTCAGGAAACATTACGGAACTAAGCAGCAAGAACTGTTCTGAGCTATTAGCCAAAGAAAAAAGGGAGGCCTGTGCCAAAGTGGTGTTTTCACAGAGCTGTAGCTGTTCTGAAAATTTATGTTCATCAGCATCAGAGCAAAGTAATAAACTATGCCAAGCTTGAATCTCAAAGTTTTGAAAATTACCCTTATCATTTCCTGACTCCGTATTTGAAGATGCACAGTGGGGATGATTTCCTCTCAATCTGGCATTAAAAACCAGCCTCAGGAATGTAGGACACATTATCACAACTGCTCATTAATCAATCATATTTTATATTCAGCAACACTGAATTTTACCTGGATAAAGAGATATAAAAAATGCACTGTTAAAGTGCAACTTCGGAATTCCCTCACACTTTAACATTACAGATGGAATAATATTCTCATTTAATAAATAAGCAAGTTATTTGACAAATAGGAAAGTCAGTTATTAAAGGCTAAGATTAAGAGTCTTCATATCAAAAAATCATTTTTAGAACTAGGAAGAAAACCCTGTTTCAGAAGCTTTTGTTCTTCAAAATTTTAGTAGCTGAGTTTTTGAATGTGTGCTGGTTTCAGCTGGGGTAGAGTTAATTTTTTTCACAGTGGCTGGTACGGGGCTGTATTTTGGATTTGTGCTGAACACAGGGTTGATAACAGAGAGATGTCCTTGTTGTTGCTGAGCAGGGCTCACACAGAGCCAAGGCCTTTTCTGCTTTTTGTGCTGCCACAAAGGCAATGAAGCTGGGGGTGCATGGGAGGCTGGGAGGAGACACAGCCAGGACAGGTGACCCAAAGCGACCAAAGGGATATTCCAGACCATATGACATCATGTTCAGGCTATAAAACGGGAGGGAAGGAGGAATGGGGGAGTGTTTGGAGTGAGAGTTTTTGTCTTCCCAAGTAACTGGTACATGATGGGGCCCTGCTCCCCTGGGGATGGCTGAACACCTGTCTGCCCACGGGAAGCAGTGACTGAATTCCTTGTTTTGCTTTGCTTTTGTATTCCACTTCTGCTTTTCCTTTCCCCATTAAACTGGTTTTATCTCAACTCGCAAGTTTTCTACCTTTACCCTTCTGATTCCTCCCCAGTCCCACTCTTGGGGGAGCAAGTAGGCGGCTGCCTGGGGCTTCACTGCTGACAACCACGACTGCATGTCACACTGGTTAGGGTGACAACCATCCCACCCTGACCCTCCTCTCTAAAACTCAAACCTACAACAAGAAAGAAGAAAAAAACTGTCAAAATCAGAAGTTCATATTTTCCTACAGAGTCAAGGCACTCTGTAAAAAATGTTTTCAGATTCATGAATTGTTGTAATGTGAGACACTTGATAATTTTCTTGTTGTATTAGTAACTATTCTTTCATCCAGAAACAAGAGTCATCTTTTCTTTCTGACAAGGAGTTCTTTCTAACATTTCTTGATTTAAGAGTTTTTTCAAAAGAATACTGCAGATAAAAGCAGTTAATCTGTTAGCTAGACTTTGCAACAATACACAATTTTTAATAACATTTTCTGTGGGACAGGCTTCTCAAGTTCAGGATAGGACTGTTGGATAAAATTTCAGATTAAAAATACTCAAAGCACTTATCACAAAACAAATATTTAAGGAACAGAAAGACACCCATTCAGGATGTAGATAGCAGGCTGAGATCCAACTTCTGGTAGATCTGGACTACTGATTTGGAGGAAAATACTTCCTGGGTAGAACATTCACATGGTGCTTTGGAGATGTTTCAAATGCCTGCTGCAGTGAGAGCTGAATAGTTCATACAAATGGACAAATTTTACGGAGAAACATTTAGATGAGAAAATTTCTGGGCAAGAACCCAGTCCAACATTTTGGATATCTGCTTCTTGCAGCACAGAAGAGCAAGGATTTGTATTGCCCTGAAAAGTCAGATCTCCGAGACCAGTTGTCAAAGCCTGTCTCTCATTCCTGAGATTTTTTTTCACTTGTTTGGAATAATACTGAAAAATATTTGAAGTCTGTTCCAATAAAGAAAACCTATTTTACACCTACTCTACCTGAAGCCCTCAATATTCATATTTATCCGTGAACTGGGATATCAATGTAGAATGCAATTTTCTGCAGAGGAACAAACTATCACAAATACCACAGATAGGAACAATCATATTTCTAGCCTCACTCTCAGCTGAGGCCAATAATTTCAAACTGCACACAGAAGTCCATCTCATATTAGGATAGCTTCAATTTATCCATTATGGATAATGTTCAGACTTACACCTGGAAGTTGGCTATGTAGGTCAGCTTGCAACAGATACTCTCATTCCACTCAATCCCCCTGCAGATGACAGTGGCATACATAAACTTCTGCCTAGGTAAAGCAAAAAGGGTTTCCCTGACATGCACCACCTTTCTGCGGCTTCACAGATCCAACCTCTAGAAATAACAGGCTGAATCCATAAGAACCAAGCAAGCCTTCTCAAGCATAACTGAAGAACAGTATGCTTTCAATTGCTAAAAAATACATTAGTGCAACTGTAAAAATGCCCCAGACCTTTAATCTACAGTTATCCCTTTGTTGTACCTTCCCAGTCCCAGGTTTAGTGTCCTGCACTGCTTCAGCAGGAGCAGACTCCTGCACATCCTCAGGTTTAAGGTCTTGAACTTCTTCCACAGGAATTGTTTCCAGTTCATCCTTGGGTCCAAGGTTTAGAGTGTCCTCTGCAAGGTCTGAAATATTTGATTCCTGCAGCCTGTCCAGGGCTGAGCCCCCTGTCTCATCTCCAAGAGCAGATTCCATTGCCCACCCTGGTGTGGAGAAGGACAGGGCACTCCTTGCAGGAGGAACCTGGTAATGATAACATCGGTTCTCACAGGGAACGATTACAGACACCTGAACCCTGCTCCCAGCCCCTGAATAAAACAAGAAACACATCTGCTTAAAAATAGTCCTATTTTAAATTCACCACTCTGAGCAATCTTTTACTCCGCTCATGAGCTGTATCTATTAAAGAATAGATTTCATTTTGCTTGAAAGAATTACCTTAGAAGTGACTTATGGGCAAAAAATAGCACAGTGAGTCCTCTGAGAAGAGCGCTCTAGGAATTGCAGGGGTGACACGGAGCCAAAACTGATACAAATTATTCAGGATTACTGAGCTTTAGTTCATTGATACTAGTGTGGTCCAAGGAGTTTTTGAGACTTACAGTAATTTCCCTTAGTGTTCAAAGTAACTCCCAAATCAGGACAGGAACAGATATGGAAAGAAATTTCTACCACTGTGCAAGCACCCTCAAGAGCACAGAGAGCAGATGGGAAGGAAACTACACCTCAGACTAGACACAAGGAAGACATTTTTTACGATGAGGGCAGTGGGACACTGGAAGAAGTTGCCCAAAGAGGCGGTAGATGCCCCATTCCAGGAAACGTTCATGGCCAGGCTGCACGTGGCTCTCTCCAACCTGATCCAGTTGAAGACGTGCCTGCTTCTTGGGGTACCACTAGATGACATTCCAAGGTCTCTTCCAACCCAAACTACCATATGATTCTATAAACACTTGAAACTCCATCCAGTGTGGTGGGACTCACAACACTGCTGAAGATCTCAGGCTCAATTAACATGAAGAAGGAGAGTTACACAGGGGGAATTCAGTTTAGTGGTACATCATACACAAGATACTACAGTGGGAATTTGCTAATTAGATTCATCCAGTTTAAGTGGAAGATGATGCAAGCTTCTGATAGGAAGATTACCTATGGAATGTATGTGACCAAATATTGGATAAATATACCAAATATGCAGTATTGGAAAAGGCAAATGGAAAAGGCAAAGAGACAACCTGACTACACGTTCAATTAATTTAATGTGTTTAACTAGCATTTTTCTGAACTCCTACCAGAATCGCAGTAAAAAAATATTTATTTACTTCCTTTTTAGGAAAAAGAAAAATCCCTTTTTTCCCCATCTCTCAAGGTAAAAGCACATGTATAAAAAAACTTTGCACAAATGAGGTTTCATTATGAAAGTTTTAAGGAAACTTGATAATTGGTACAGTCAATTATAAGTAATATTGCTAATACTGCTCAACTATTTTCCACAGGATTATTCAGAAGAGGTAGTACCTGGTAGTTCATTAAACAATGAATGCAGATTAATAGTAAAACAATAGGTTTTTTTAATTGCTTAGCATGCAATGGAAACAACAAGCAAACATGGGTTAAATTTTAGTCAGTCCATGATTATTTCTTCAGGACAACATACACATATTTCATTGCCTTTCACAAATTGTCCAGACAGATACATATCTCAGATTCTGTATCCAAAATACTAAGAACAGTAAGATAATTACTTTAGATTACTGACTCAAGAAGAAAATACATGGAAAATGAGAAGAAAAAATGCCCCTTGGTCTCATAATAGCAGTGGCATCAAAACATACTTTTGGTGACGCCTTGCATATCTAAAAACAGACAACTAGCGTGTTAACTTTCAACATTATGAGAAAACTTAAAACTCCTCAGCTTTTTATTATTTTATTCTATTCCCGCTCATATTCCATTTTGCTTACTTTTGGAAATAAACATATATAATTTAAAAAACTGTGCACAGATTTCTGCATAATATATTATATATAATGCATCTTGATCCTAGCAAAGACAACATTATATTTTCTTAGAGAGTTTCGCTTTCTTTCTTATCAAGCAAAAACAAAGCCATAAATTTAAAAGCATCATGACTAGAGCCAGTCTGTGTATCTAAAACTCCCACAAAAGTAAGAAAAATTAAATATGTTTAGCTTTCACAAGCCTTTAGTAGTCTAGCATGGCAGCCAGCATCTTTAGATAAGGGTGCAACGTTCAGATTATCCCACAGCTAGAGTAAAATAAAGAACTAGCACAAGCTCTGTACAAGGAACAGAAAAAAGGCATGCCTCCAGAATTAAAGATATACTAAGTGCACTACTCAATATCATCAATTTGAACAATGTTTTGTGAATAGCTGTATGTTGTGAGCTAAAGAAGCAGATGGAAGACCCAAGGTGGTGTGGAGGCAGAAAGGGAAAGACCTGGAGCATAGCAACTGTGGAGCAACATATAAAGCTTAGATGGAGAACTGCTGGAGAGCACTAGCAGGGCAAACAGAAATTTTTCCCAATGTTTTCAATAAATATGTGTCTTAAAAATTAATATAAAAAACTTCAATGCATACAATTTTAGATTTTCTTCAGTAAATTATGGACACTTCTTTTGTTACTGTTCTTAACATAGTAGCTAGATTTTAAGTCGCAGGATAAAATGCCAATGGCATAAAGTACTATGAAACAAAGCGGGGCTCAGAAAGAAAGATTAAGAGTAGAATGCACTAGTTTACAAACCAGTGCCTCTGCATGCCCTCTGTGCAACAGAACAGCTGCTCACAGCCCATGCAGGGCTGCAACGCTGGTCACAGCATGGCATCAGCTGCCTCTGCTTCAAGGGGGCAAGAGCCTTTCCTCCAACACACTCCCACTTGTGTCTATTAATTCTGCATTTCATCAGGGACGGCCAAACTCACAAATACAAAAGCTTGCAGCCTTTGCAATAGTCTCCCACAATTTTGAAACCTGTGATAAAAGTAATTTAAACATACGCAGAAAAATGGTATAATTTGTGAGGGCAGTGAGTTGTGTCTTTGAGGCATTTTTTTCTTCCTCAAAATAATCCATTACTTAGAGCCTGGATGACAGCTCCGAGAGGGGAAAACGTTTGTAACAAATCATGCCTCTTTAATCCTTAAATTCCTGGGGAGATAAGGATATTCAGTATCGAATTCTCCTGTCAGTTGTTCAAGCACCTTTCATTTTACCCCTCCCTCCCAGCTCATTAACACAATTAGCAGGGTCCCATGCAGGAGAGCCCCCACCTGACACACATGCCTTGCACACGTGCTGAGAGAGGCTGGGAAGGAAACACTCCTGCTTGCTTTTCAAACTGAAGAAAACAACATACGATGTCTGTGTTCTTTGCTTGGACACCTGTGCTCAACTTGGTCTTCACAGAGCTGCCCCCACACTTGTAGGACACCAGAGATGGCACGAGAGACCACGCTTTTCCCACATTTGCTATTCCCACCCCATATCAACCTTCTCTTACCCACTGATGTCACCGGTCAGGAGAAGGGCCCCCACCAGCCCCTTCAGAAGGAAGGATCCAAGCAGGACATAAGGAATCCCTTGTGTGTCCTGCTCCTGGTGCACCCCCTGCCCTCCCTCCCTGGCTCCTGACAGCTGCTGCTTCCCACCTTCCTCTCACAGGCTGCTCCAGGCTGGCTCTCCTGGCCATGGAAACTCACCCACACCCTGCAGACCATGAAGTGCACCCCAGTGTGAAGTACTTGTCTCAGCACCTTTACCAAATCATAACTATGTTCTGACTCCCTCACGTTCCTTTTGCTATTTTTTCTTGCCCACAAACATATAGCAGGTGCTTCAATATGAAAGCATTATTAGTAGACATTTTCATCACCTGGGTAATAATTTATTGCCTTTTCTTTTTTAAGAACACGGAAGATAATTGAAAAAAAAGTGTTCTATAAATCCAGCCTGAGATTTTCCATATCTGAAGAAACACAAAGCCTAGTGCTAGAAATCTTACTATAGAATAACACAGCTTTTACTTAAAAAAGAAAGATTCAAAAAGATATACTCTCAAAAAAATTTTGAAAACAACCTCTTCTAATTCACATCAGTATTGTAGAGAATACTAAAAGCATGAGTCCAACAAACTCTAGAATAATTATGTGTTCTATTTTACTGCCTGTAGCACATAGAGGATTATACTAATCACAGTTTAAAAACCACATTTCTATGGAAATCAAAAACAATGACACCTGGATAAAAACATTACAAACATGCCTAGAGTTAAGAAAGGTATAGAACAGTGTATTTTGGGTTTGTCTTACTATAAAACTGCTAATATTTGGGACCTAACTTTCTAATCAAATTTTCCTGTTTTACATAGAATTTGTACTAGAATTTATATACAAACCAACACTATGTTGTCATCTGTGAAGGAAAAAAAAGGCTTGTACAGAATAATCAAAAATTTAAAAGGCAACTATTTTGATGTTTATCTTAGCTAGGTTAAGAACTCCTTGCAGACAATAGAAACAGGCTGCAAAAGAAATATCCAGGGTTACTCATGAACTTCAGGTATCTAAAAATCCACTTATTACAGGTAATTACGTTCATACAGTTTACCTCTTCCTCACTTACTCATTCATACTTTGGTATCTTTAACCAAGACATGTTAAAACACCACCTACTAGACTGAATTGCATGTAGCTATACTCCCCATACTAAACTGGAGGTCAAGATCTCAAATTATAGGAAGTTAAAGAAATATTTCTTAAATTGGAGTTTCTGTGCCTAGTTTGTACTCGCAGTAAACAGAAAGTCCCTGGAATGCACACAACATTGAACAGAGCAGGTGTTGTTTACATGAGCCAAAAAAGAAGTAATCACTGCGACTCGTGGACCTTCAGAAAATGTGGGTTAAATCCACACATCAGGTGCCCACCAGTCTGCTGCCCACAACTTCAGGGCAAGAGAACTACTTTTATGTCCTCCAGACAAAAAGGAAATTAAGCAAGTACACACAGCCCCGCTATGGATAACTTCAAAAAAAGCAAAGATCAGCTTCAGCTCTCATGTGCAATTCATCATGCTGTCCTCTTACAGCATTACAAAAATTACAGCCAGGGCGTTTGGCTTAAGTTGAGAACTGTCCATACATTTTACCACATCCAGGATTTTCATCCTTAGTATATTACCATAACAGATGGAAGAAAACAGGCCTAAGCCTGACCTGGTGTTGCTGTCTTCGAAGTGAGAGGTTTGAAGGTTGATTATGATCAAGTGTTTTCCAGTGGACTCTCTCCACTGGTTTTGCTTCCTACCTTTTTGGTGGTTGTTCCTGCAATAAGCACATTCCGTTACAATTAATATTGGGAATCAAACATTGAACATTATCTTCAGTTTCTCCTCACTTTCAAAAATTTTTATATACAAAATGGAACCCTTCATTAGCTCTTTTGGGATTGGGCTTTTTGGGAGGGGGAGCAAAGCAGGGGAGTCATGAGACACTATATTCCAAGACAAAGTAAAAAACAAATAGTAAAACAAGAAGATAATCAATTTAGTTCAAAGAATTTAAAAAGTAGCTCACTTAGCTATTGTCTGCATTAAATTTTTTGTCTAAATGAGAATCATAAAACTACAGGGGAGCAAGGCTGTGTAAGGTTTTCCTTTACTATTATTATTATTATTATTATTTGTCACTTTATGGACTACCATTACATAAAATAAGAGCTTTAAAATAGTTTTAAAACCAATCTCTTGGTCAATCAGGTGGTTGTCATCAATTTACTAGATTTATATTACAAAAGAAAGAAAAACGTCATTGTTCAGAAAAGCTTCAAGGTTGATATTAATGACAATGAATGGTATGACTAACAGAATGAAATTGAAGCCTCTTAAAACTCTTGATCCAATTCTCCCTGAGGTCTGAGCTCCAAGGCATCATTTTTTGGTTTCTGTAAAGAAGTCCTTGTGTTCTCTTTTTATTTGCTAGAAAATTACTCCTAGGATTGTTTCATGCAGACCATAGTACTATTCCATAAAGTAAAAGTCACCATGCACCATCTGAACAATGGGCTTTTTCAGTGTAATGTTTCTTGGGAATAACAGCATTAGATTAATGAGATGTGCAAATTTTTTATCAACTCAGTCTCCAAAGCAATGAGTCACTCCTAAATGAAGAACAGAAATAAAATTAAAAACAGCTTATGTGCTGCTGTATTCTACACCCCACAGGTATTAGAGCACATGATTAGGACAGATGCAAAAGATTTCCACTGAAATAAGATGTACAGACATAGAAAACACTGCAGCAATGTGTGCTGAATCTGTGCTCAGTATCTAAAGAGGGGCTATTTATCCTAAACAGCTCCGGAAACATCAGCAGAGAAGGAAGTCCAAGCGTCAGACACAGGTATGAGCAAAAGAGGCTTCACAGCAACCAAGTGCAGGCAGCTAAACAGGAAAGCCAGTTTCCTGATGGTCCCCCTGTACTCAGTGGGACTACAATTCCTTCTTCTGAAGACTACTTCAGAGTACAAGACTAATTTAGGCAATACAAATCAACTGCTGGAAGAGATGGTCTGTCTCCATAACTATCAAGCACACACAAGAATGCTGCTAGCTCGGGTGAGAGAGCTCAAAAAGTACTTTCCTCCCTGCCTAATGCCAACAGCATCCACTGGAGGCAACCAAAATGAGCTAAGCAACGGAGACTGTGTACCAGGTTCTCCTTTTCTCTTAAGAAAATCAGCATACAAGCAAGGGAAAAAGGATTCTAAAACAGAATAGTTCAAATTGTACCCTATCTTCTCATGAAAAAACAGACAAGTTTGCAAAGTGGATAGTAATTAATAGATACTCTCTTAAATGGCAATGATATACCATATAAGGAGCAAACAACATTTATCCAAATGCCTCAGTCACCCTCATTTATGGTGCCTAGAGACCTAACAAACAACAGACTGCTAGCAATCTGATAAATAGGCTCTATTCTGAAATCCCTAGAATACTCTATACAGCAAATGGGCCCTGTAAAATGTTTGTAGCCACAGTGGGAAAATTTCCCTATTTTTACCCTGGTATTCTGTGTTTTCTGCTTACAAAGGCTGGGAATTCTTCTCTGTGCTGACAGAGTAGCTTCATTTCCATTTCTGTCTGCTTCCTGATCTATCTCATTTCTTAACACCTGCTGACATCACAATTTCCAATATATTTTTTGTCAAAACATTTTTTCAAAACAGGATTTGAAGTCTCCTGTTAGGAGCTGGGGACATCCATGCCAATGAGACAGGTGTCAACCTGTGAAAGAAACGTCCAGCAGTCACAGGGAGAAAATGGTCCATCCATTGCCCAAATTCAGAAACTTCTGGAACACACAGAAGGCTGGGCCTCCTCACAAACTGTTTCCTTCCAAGGAAACTACAGTGTAGGGGTGAGGAAAAAGGCAATGGTGTTTACATGCATCTCTGCTTGCCACGCTGCACATCAGGTGTGCTCCAAACCCAGGGGCTTCCCACAGTGTGGACAAAACCAGAGGGACTAAAGCATCCAAGTCTGATGGCTTCTGGCATGAGAAGGACTTCAACCACACCCTCCAGCCAGGGGCTGTTCTGTACATAGCAAAAATCCACGTGGCCATTCCTATAGCCCTCTGTGGCTAAGCAGCAGCACACAGCACTTGACCCAAAGCAGCACTGGAGCAATGCCACCTGGGGCTGGAGAGGACACCTGCCAGGACACAGCATCCAAACCCCTCTCCTCGTCCCAGCAGAGCAGCCTCACTGGCCCAGCAGAGCAGCAGAGCGCAGTTTGGTGGCTGCAGCTTTGGCCAGTGCCTCTCCAGCACCTCGCCCTCTCAACTGAGGGTGTCTCCTTGCCCTGTGGCTGACAACATCCCTGTCAGCCAAGTGCAGAACAATGAACAGCACCTTCCCAAGCTGCCAGAGATGGGGTTTAAACAGATCTCAGATTTTCACGGTGTTCTGGTTTGGGATAATGTACATAATGAAGTTAATGATGTATTTTCAGGCAGATTCTGTCTTCCTGAAAATATAAACGAAATTGTATTTCCAAATCTTGAATGATGACTAAAATATCAGTTTCACAGAAAAATTTAGTTATGCATACATGGTTAAACAGACTTGAAAGGGAAGTCCATTAGTACAAATAAGACCAAGTTAAGGTCCTGCTCCACAGCTGGAAGTACCACATCAGTAGGACCTTTCAAAAATCCTTATAAAGAGCTAGCAGAGAAAAATCCCTGAGTGATGCTCAGAGTAAGCAGAGGTGAATGTTTGCCAGATTAACTGTAAGTTGCAGCTGCTTGACTTCAAACATGTGTTCTGAAAAACCATGAATAATGCCAGTCTTATAAATGCAGTGAACTTTCCTAACGTGAACAATAAAATCTTATGTATGCTGCCAAGAAAGTCAGCCTAGAAACTTTGTGTTTAAGTTTCTTACAACCTAGGAACAGGATTTCCCCCAAGTCCATCTACCAAATATTCAGGCAATAAGAGGAGGTAATTCAGTGTCTAAATCAAGGACTCTTCTTTTTGGATGCATAAATTGATCCAGAATTTTAAGCTGATGGACTACAAATTTTCCAATGGGGGGAAATTAAAACTGTCTTGGAAACAGCAGAGATAATAATTTCATCTGGCCAAGGTCTGTCTTTACTCACAAACACCCTGCAGAACCAACAGAACTGGCAAGGCTCAACAGGTTAGTACTTTACAGTACAGAAATCAGAAAAATAGAAAAGATAAATGCCACCTCCTGAACAATATGCTGCAGTCTTTAGTCAGAAGCACAGTACAAGCAAATCCATTTCAGAGCAACCCCAAGGGAACCATCAGTGAGGACAGACTCCCTTTGGAGCTGGGGCTGGGGCTTTTGTTTAGCAGAGTTGATAAAAGGACAAATGATGCACACATCTCCCAAAATCAAAATATCACAAACCCTGCTTGTTCCCATGGATGAACTTTCTCTCTTTTATTTAATGAAGCAAACACTGCAACAGTGGGTTTCATTATTACCTCATCTCTTCATTTCCCCTGGCTATTAGTAACTCCTAGCTAAATGTAAGCCACCCACAAGTGCTTTGCCACATCAACAACCAAACAACCATAGCTACAAACAGGAGATGTAGTATCAAAAATACACATTTTCCAGCTGTTTTGGGCTCCATTTACCATTTAAAAAAATTAAGAACTAATAGGACATTCTGCAAATGATGTACATTTGATGCATGCTGGAAATAAACCCTGGATTTGGCTGACCCAGCTTTGGGAGAAAATACAGGGAGAAGGGTAACAAAGAGTGTGTGACATCACATGTCACAGGAGACCAAAGGATTTTGTGTGTGGCCGTGTAAGGATTGAACTCTGGGCTGATGTAATGGATTTTGCCACAGCAGAAAGCAGATTTCTGATCGAAGGAATACCCAATCAAATCCCAAATCCTGTGTTAAACAGGATTTTACCACATTGACTTTAATGCATATTATGGGACCAAATTAAGTCAAATGTGAGCTGAGCTCTGAGTAGGAAAAATTTGCAGTATAAAATGTGATAATCCTGTGTACTTAAAACAGCCAGGAATCTTTCTAAAATAAATATCATATGGAGGCTGAGCACTGTGCAAAAAATTCAGGCATTGTTCTAAGCAGCTCGTGCTTATGAGCAATTAATCAGTGAGACTAGAAAAAAGAACCTAAACCTTCCGGAGCTAAGTTGTTTCCATTAAAAAAGCACATGGCACACTGCCAGTTCTCCCAGACTATCTCCAATGAATCACTGCTTCTTAGGCCTCAGATTGATGCTGTCTCTCTTTCACTTGGCTGTGTCACCTCATTCCAAGGCTTTATCTCACCATACTTTATCACACTTATTTATTGAGTAAAGTGTTGACTAATTTTCTACATTCAGATTTTAAAGTACCAGTAGCAGCATAATTGGTCAAATCTATTGATGTGCTTTCACTTCTTTGTCATGTTTGCAATAGCATTTTAAATACTCTTCACTTTTCTCAGATAATAATAGGAACTTGAAGATTTTACACATTTTAACCTTTAATATGTTCAAACTGCCTCTGGAGTTTGAACAAACACTATTTCTCCTAAGCATGGGAAGTTTTACTTTAACATATTATTTCAGCATTTTATTTAACAATACAAGCAGCTTAGGAAAGCATCTTATTTCCATTTCAGTTTAAATGGCAGATGATGGATAAATTGTAGCTAATGTTGGAAAGAGTTGTATAAAGCCAACCAAGTCCTGATTAAACTCTATTACAAACTCTGGCAATTTTTTCAGCAATTATTTCAAGGACAAGGTTGAAGCAGTCTTTAATCTTTCCTTATTATAAACAAACATTTCCTTGACACATTACTGTTTTCAAAAGAATTCTTCAAAAATAAATAAGGTCAAAGAAGTTGGACAAAGAATAATTGATTCTTCCAAGAACTACACATGCAATAACATGTTTTTAGAAAAGTAGTAAGGGGAGATTACTGAGCATATGCTATACTTCTCACCATTTGTAGGAAAAACAAACCCAACTAGCAATGCTCCACTGCTGTTTCTACAGGGGCAATGATTCCTCCCTTCAGCTCAGTCTTCTCAAAAGCTGATAGGACACTTTTGAGAGCCATCTGATTAACCATTGCTTACAGCTTCTATTTCTAAAATAAAAACCATAGCAATTAAAGGTAATTTGGCATAAAAGAAGGCAAGTTTTCATCCTGTAACAGACTCCCCAGGTTCAATCTGCAAAACAACTGAAAACTCAAAACCACCACTGGAGTGTTTAAGATAACTGAGTAGGAGGAAGCATATCAAAGCATATATAAAAGCATATATTTCTCCTTTTTCACTTCATCTATCCTCCCTTCTTTCAGCCCCCCACCTGGTTGCAGGAATCAGTTCTCTTTCCTTCCCAAGACCTGATCGTCCTGTTAGTAAACCATCCAATGAAAACCATTTAATACACAGGGAACTACAGGTTTATGTGGTGCTTAGAATGAATGCTGCACACCTCAAGAGTATTAATGACTTCCTTTGGCAGAATAAAAAGAATTCATATAGTCTACAACATCAGATTTTAAGGAAGTGTTTTTATATACCCAGGACTGCTTCAGGTCCTATTCTTTTCAGGCCAGTCATATTAGGGAGATAAAATATTATGTGACCACCAGTAGAAACAACACTCACAAATTTTACACATGTGGATGTCACTCTACAATTTGATAACAAAAAAAACTTTATTGTAAATTCCTGAGAAGACTTAGAATTACTTTTTGAAGTATTGGAGCACCAATCTTTTCAATAAACCTGGTGTTCCAGCAAAGTCTGGAGAGATCACACAAAAAAAGCAACATTCAAGTCTACAGGAACATATAATCAGTGCTGGAAGTACTGTCTAAACACATAGCCCAAGAAAAGACAGCTCTCTGCTGCAACTGCCCGTAAAACTGGCAATTTTGTGACTAACTGAACAGAAATGGCACATATATTTTTCAGTGTATCTATTTAGTGAGGGACTAAACTAAGCACTCCTGAGTTGGAGCAGCAATGTGGAATATCCTGAAAGACAAAGAGTCAGTAAATCCCCCTGGCTAATTGAAAAGGATCTTTCTTTACTCCCCGAGTCCTGCCAGCGACTGGGAGCAGTTCATCGTCACGATGGAGAGAAATTGAAGCAGCTTGCTGCACATTGGCCAACCAGCAGTTATTTTCCTATGAATTGCTTGTGTTTTGGAGCAGAAGATGACATTTGCTTTACAGAAGATCAAACTGTTCCCTTTTGTTAGACGTTTGTTCCCAATCAAAACCACACAGCATAAATGCAAACCCTGAAAATCAATGCAATATTGAAAATTACAAAAAACACTTCAGGAACTAAACAATTGTTTATGAAGCACTTACATGTAATTACAAACTGAATTTTGAAAGTGACTTAAAATATGTTGTGTCTAAAAAGAACCCCCATATTTTAAGGCCTTGTTAAAAAATTTCCAACTATATAGGCCCATAAGAAAAAGTTGTAAAAATACTGCAGTTATCTTCATAAAACCTTTTTTACAGTCTCTTCATTAGCTATAATTAAATATATGCATCAGAAACCTTGTTCCATTGCAGATACTTGGTGTGTCTCTTCATACTATAACCAGAAGACATCTATGATAGCATAAAATAAACCTTGCATCTCACCACAAATTTATTAAGACAATGCTGCACACAAGAACTGGAAACCACACTGAATTTTCTGGGAGAAATATTATCAGGGGACAAAATAAAACAAAACACTTGATTCTCATTCAGTCCTATTCCTAATTTTTATTTTAACTGTTTACAACTGCACAGTTTTCCTCTTGGAGCTATGCTACAACCCATGCAAGAGAGCAGCAAATACAGACAAGGCACTGTAAGGCTTTTGAGAGGTTCAGCTCTTGCAAGTCCGCTCTGATTAGAACAAAGCTGAAATATGGAGACTGTCAGAGAGCAAAAACAAGTTATAAAGACATTTGGACAAAGAGAAAGGTTTGAGCTCAACTCGGTGTTTAGGCTTTCTGCTCATTCCATATGCCATCTGCTACGATGGAAGGGTCTCCAACTGTATCTTTAGCACAGTTGCAAAGATCATTCTTTTCCTTCATCAGTTTGACTAAATGCTTAAAAACCCCTCACATCTCTGCCTGCCTCCACAGCTAAGCCCTTGCCTCCT
Organism: Rhipidura dahli; assembly: GCA_013399225.1. Lineage (NCBI taxonomy): Eukaryota > Metazoa > Chordata > Aves > Passeriformes > Rhipiduridae > Rhipidura > Rhipidura dahli. The sequence continues at coordinate 1,116,827 of VXAC01007128.1, forward strand.
CCTCCTGCTCTGCACAGAGGCAGCTCTGTCACCTGCAGAAACCACCTGGCTCAGCGATGCACAAGTCCTGTCAAACCCTCTGAATATCCCACTACAAGGTGATGCATCTGATGCTGCCAAATTTGATTTGAGTGCAGGCTGTGGAAGACACTGAGCAACTGGAAAGCCCCATTCCTCCTCTCCCTCACAGACCCAGAGAAGCACATAGCCTGCAGTCAAGACAGCAGCCACGGGAATGTCAAAGGAGGAGGTTCAACAGCTGCCACCCCCAGGGATGCCACCCACCTGCATTTGGGGCTTGCATCTCCCTTGTTCGCTCACAGCAGGCCACGTATGACCTCTCAGACACCTCTCAACACCCACCCACCAACTCAGCAAGCTCCAAAGCAATGCTGGCAATCATCTCAGCAGACATGAGCCCCATCTTCAAAATTTCCAGTGCTGCTTGGAAAAGGATGTGTTGACTTCAGCAGCGCTCAGAGTAACATCAAACATGTACACCCATTCAAGGCTATAAAGAGAGCTCCTGCTCTTCCGTTTTTAATAAAGGACTACATTTAGTTACCCCCCTGCCCCAGTAATTTTCTCTTACCCTGCTACCAGAACTGTAAGTGGATGTGTAAGAAAAGCATTATGATGTTTTGCCTGTTTGTTTTGGTTAGAGGGTGTGTGGGGTTTTTTTAAACACATGGCAACATTTTGATTTCTATTCTTAGAAATGATTTGAGGCAAAAAAGGGCCCATGAAAGAACAGAAGTCCACAAATGAACTTCCTTTCTGCTGGGTTTTTCTCAGCCATCTCCCCTCTAGTCATGCCTGCCAAAATCCCATGCTTTATAGGGGCATCTGTTCTATTCTCTCCAGGCCAAAAAAGGAGACTTTTCAAACTCTTACTACAGCCAAGAAAATCTATAGCTCAATGAGCCTAATGTGATTTTTTTCCCCCATGTCTGCAGCTCCACAACTGCCATCAGACGGGAAAGTCCCCTTTTTCCCCCTCCCTTCCTCCAGCACCATGCTCCCAATCCAGGCCTCTTCTAAAAGCTGTCCTCCTCTCACTCCCCATCTAACTGCTTTTTACCACATGACTGAGGAACTGAGAACAATTTACTTATTCATTTATGAGCCATAAATGAAACTCTACATCAGCAGCTGAACTGACATATTCTTACGAATCCCTGCACTGCTTTAAGTTCTTCACCCCTGCTGTGAACTTGGTATACTTCATACTACAAGAAATACATTAAAAATCAGTTGCTTTCCCATATGAGTACTACTCCTACAGCAGTATCACAATAAAGGCAGTCTCACTGGATCTGACTAAAAACTGATTCACATTGCTCAGTACAAACAGCAGGTCACCCTAAACTACACTGCCTGCCCCTGATTTAAAGTCACACACTGGCCTTCAGAAGAAAGTTTGGTTACTCCCACTAACCCCAGAAGAGCAGAGCAGTACAGACATCACACTCCACATCCCAACCTCACTGTAGGGTGGCTTTATCCAAGTGCAATGCATTTCTTTCAATAAATTACAATTCATGGTGAAAAACAGAGGGCACCGCAATTCTATCAGTTCCCCATGAAATAACAGTTTTAATGTGTTTCAAATAAGCAGAAGTTCTAGAATGTACCACTGGTGTAGGGCTTCAATGCAACCACAATGGCAAGCACAGGCCACAAAAATCACTGCTGTGGCTTTCTGTGAAATCTGCACAAGGAGACCAGAAAAATCTGAACCTAACAAAACAACCCCAGACATTTGCATCAGAAATAGATGAAAAAATTAAGCTGAGCAGTAGGTATATATTTTTATGTATTACAATCAGTATTTGCACAATACCTCTAAAAGTGCCTCACATACCTCTTTTTGTTATGGGTAAAGCTAAAGGCAAGTCTGAAAAGCTCCTTTTTTTTCTACAAGCAAAACAAGTCTCATAATTTGAGGCACACAAAGGATGTAAGAATATGTTAATTTTTCAAATGAGCCCTATTTTTAATTATTTATTTAGATTTTCTGGCTAGCCGCAGTCTTGTTCACATACAATCTTCAAGAAACAGGAATAATCCTAGCAGGAAAAACACAAGTAGGTTTTCAGCCTAAGGTTGTTTAGTACCAGGCAGGAAGACCAAAGCTAATGTCTGTGCCCACTCAGAGATGCAAGCTGCATCTATGAGCTGAATATATAAGCTCTTCCCCTCACAAAAAAGGATTAAAAAAAAATAAAAATCAAAGCTAAGCTCTACATCTGGAAAAAGAAAACACAATTAAAAGAAGAGGAATACACTTCTGACATGGCCCAGTTCTCTGGTGAAATCAAGATTAAGAGGCATGTTTATGAGCAAAACTAAGTCAATATTTTCAAATTGGTTTTTAGAGCAAATCTTAGTTTTACCATTCATAAAATTCAATAGGTAATTACACAGCTAGGCAAACATCCTTAGAGGAAAGTAGAAGAATAATGAATTCCATACGTAATTATTTATAGCTGTGTTTTTGAGTGAACACAGTATAACAGGCATCAAGCCAATATTTAAAGGAAAAAAAACAGATTTGTAAAACCTTAAATATTTCTGTAAGCCAGTCCATAGACAACAGCCTATTTCACAAACTAGTCTGCCTTTGCAACACATAAAAATCCCAACAATTTAGGCTGCCTCTGTGGTTAATCATTACGGTTTAAAATAAAACCTTGACAAAGACAGGTCCAGAAGCACAACCACAAAATATGTAATGCTATCAGAACATGCAATTTGCTTAAAATAATGTTCCTGGGAAGTGCAATGGTGTTGTGTGCAAAATATTTTGTCTGATCCGTATTTTGAAGAAACCCTCGGGAACAAAATCATTACCAAGCATCAGTCAAAATGGCAACAACTCGAGATCAGATCCAATTCAGGATTTCATAACTAACCCTACGAACAAGCTGCTTATCATTCCAAAGCTCAAAAAGGATGATGAAAACTATGTAACACAATGTCCTTTCTCTCCCTAAAGACAACAGATTATGTTCAGTTAGGAGCTGCCTGGTGTGCAATGATGCTTCTGCTTTTCAAATACACAGCTTAATTGCCAATACAACTTCACAAGAAAACAGAGAGGAAAAAATTTCCCTCTCCTGCTATTGAAAAGACAACCAGTAGCTGCTAGCAAATAAGAAGAAAGCCAAATTGTTGTTATTTTTGTAAGCTCAAATATCATCAATAATACACTGGAGACAAAACTAAACAAACATTTTTTTGTAACAAACAAATAGAACATGATCCAAAACACTACCCTAAAATCTCATAGCTTTTATAGTGTCACGAGTAAAAATTATAATAAAAATCTATATCAACACATACAATTCACAGCACAAAGAAGCTTTAACTGGATTGAAAAGAATGGGGTTTTAATTTCTGTATTATATACAGATGCTCTTGCTCCAGTTTAAGCCTTCTTTTATACACATCAGAAACAATACTGGATAGATTTCTCTGCTCTACTTCAGCACTCCACAAAACAGATTTAAATGGAAAAGATCATTGCACACAGGGCCGTGCAGAACACATTTCATTCTCCTTATACAACAGCAGGAGTTTTCAAGCAATTTGAGTGTTACATGGTTCCATTTGAAGGAGAGAGAACAAAGTTGGCATTATTTTTATTACTGTAGCATGTGGTATGCGTAGCAGGAACGTTGCCAGGTACATACTGGAGCATGTCCTTAAGGAAATACTAAAACACAGACAATAAAGCTTTATCAATGTGAGCAACAGACATGAAGTTCCTTCCTCCTGCAGCAGCATTAACTTAAATGCCCAGCAGCTCTGTGGATTCAGAAGACTGGATCCTATCTGCTTGCTCTTGCCAGATACCTCAATTGCCTTCAATAAGCATAACATTTCCTTTAGAACTAGATATATTTGTCTTCTTTTATCCAGCCACAATATACTTCTCTGTCAGGAAATACCCACTTTCCATGGATGCTTACGACAAGAACCTGCACTCCTCTCACAGCTCTTCCAGCTTAAGGACAGGCCAGCTAAATGTGACAAAAAAGCACCTTCCTTCCAAACATTCTGTCTTCCTTATGAGGAATGAAGACTGATCTTAGTGACAAATGCTCAGGACAATCCCAGGACTCCTTCTTCAGTGCACTGGGGAGTACTTGTAGAGATGCACATAAAAGTTGTGGGACAAGTTAAGAAGTAAACGGGAAAGGAAACAGGAACCAAGGGAGGGAAAGGAGGTTGGAGAAACAAATGAGAGCTGTGAGCATCATAAGCACTGCTGAAGCAAACAGGTTGTGTGTATCACATGTCTACATCAAAACCACTGTCAAGTAACTCCACAAATCCCTTTTTAAGGAAGAACTGACTTCCTGGTTATTAATAAAATAACAGGAAATGAACGTCATTAACTCTTATAGGGTTTAAATTCATTTGTCTGCCCTGCTTCTCTGCAATTTTCATCCATCTTGCAGAAACACAAAAATTAATGAATTTACTTTTTCCCCTGCAAATAAATGGTTATTGCAAATCAATTATGTTCATTTATACCATGTAAAATATCCTGCAAGATAGCTGGAGACAAACAACATGTAGACCTAGAGAGTTTCAGCAGAAAACTCTGTCCCCACTCTGTTTAATATCTGGAACACTGGGCACCCTGGTCATGTTGGTGGCAATTCTTCCTTAGTGCAAGAGAAACCAAGCTGTCTCAGGAGAAGAATCAGAGCAGGAAAGCCTGTGGAGGCACAATCCAAGTTCTGACATAAACCTCTCAGCAGCAACTCTGAAGAGGAATTTCTCTCTTGTATCTGCTACATCTTGACAGCTCTGCCTGTACATTACTTGCTAGGAATGTTTTGTGGGGATTTTTTAAAATTTATTCAGGACAATTTCACATAACGTACTTATTCATTAATTCATTTATCCATTAACATCTCTTCATTATCTTCAGTGACAATACCATTTCAAACCTGAGTTTTGCTTCAGCTACCTATGAAATCTGTGATTGTTCACAGAAGCCTATTCACCTTTCAATCATTTGTATTACATCACTCGAGTAGCTACTGAATTTTGATTTATTTCAGGGAAATACATAAATCTCTTTTGTTAAATCTACAGTTGAAGTCACACACCCTTTAGAGCCCTCAGAAAGATACAGACACACTTGGACTACAGCTCACCAACCCTGCTTTCTACGTTGGTTTTGGAGATTTGTCAGATCATGTCTCACAGTCTGTGGAGACAACCAGATCTCCAATGACTACACAAGCCCACCTCAACATCACTGCTTTGTTTGATGATCCACCTCCTTGTGGATCCTCCTTTCCCTGCTCCCCACAATGACAAGAGGAGCAAGAGGAGATCCTTGAGAGTAACTTCAGATTTCATTTAGGTAAACAAGAAAGGCAAAGAAGCATGTGCAGCTGGTGTAAAATAAACACTCATACTCTGCTAAAAATGTTCCAGGCTGAACTGAATATCCACAAGGAGCTAAGGAAAACAGCAACACGGAATTCCTTACAAAGATTCCTTGGAACTGGGAGATGCTGTTGCTACTCTCAACTACTACTGGGACTGGATTTTTTCACAGTGTTTTAAGACAGGACAAAATATCCCAAACAAGTAATTTACTTGTTTTACAGACTTTCCACCTTGATATTGTTTACTGCCACTCCCATGATCAATTAATATTTCATGTCTATGTCCAGATGACAGGGAAATGTAATAAGGGCCTGACTTTATCAAATCCACATCCTACCACAAAACCTACCAATACAATTACAGCAGGACAAAGTCAAAGAATTCTGTAAACAGAATATGTGTACTGATACAATCAATGCAACATCAGTGGAGTCATTAAATGTTTTGGGATGAAGGAATATGCAAAACAAGCCAGTAGAGAAGGAGGTGTGATGCCTGCTTATGATAAAAAAAAAACTCTGCTAAGAAAGCTCCCGAATTCCAGAACCTCTCTGAAAAAGATGGCAAAGTCTGCACTGACAATGCTGTGACTTAAATCAGCTGGGCTTGAAGAACTTTGTTTCAGGCTCTGCACAGCCTCAGTCACAGTGGTGCTTTGGGTACCATTTCTGCTCTCCAGCTTGTCACCCACATGCCTACTGCCACACACGCTCCTTCCTCAGAAACACAGACTCAGCAGCACCACCCTGCAGCCAAAGCCACGCTGGGCTCTGGATCAACTTCCAGGTACCCTCTGTTGGCCAGACTGAGCTGTCCTCCAAGCACCCATACTGCTCTGGGATCCCCATGAGGTTCCACTAGGATCTCTCCCTTTGGAGGAGACACACAGACACCAGGGCATGGGAGCCTACAACACCGCCCCATCTTCTTCAGGCTCTTTCCAGCATCAGTGCAATGGGGACAAATGCTGCCAGGGATTTCCCCTCCAACCATGCCTTAAAATAACACTGGGATGTGGGAGGACAGCATCTAGGTTAACACTGCCTCATGCAGCACTACTTTAAGCAGGAAAACCCTGAGGATTTTTAGGGTTTTGGTTTTTTCTTCCACATTGCCTAAAGCTGCCACTTTAGACACTTCCATCAGACTCTGTCTCCTCCTCCAGCTTTAATCACCTGATGGCATTGGAGTAACAAAAATAAGGATAACTTCTATACATGGAAATGAATGAAAAATGAAAAAGTATTTTTATGCCAAGATCAAAACAATAGCAACCAAATATTTTTCATTGTGCAAGAAGAGACTTCTGCTATTTTTCAGACTACAGCATCACTCTGATTAGACAACTTACCAAAAAAAAATTTCAAAATTACATTTTGAACATTTACACCAGCAAGCCATCCAGTCTTTCACAAGCTGAAAAACCCATACCTGGCGTACGAAACTGTTGGAGGTAGTGTCAGAAGATGTACTCCCATCTGATCCTTTAAATCTGTTTTTCCTTCTTGCCCCTTTACCGTAAGACTGTTAAAAAAAAAAAACAAAAAAGAAAACACGGATTAGAGAAACAGTGTTACAGCATTAGTTTGTGTTGCAAAGCAAGCTTCCAGTGTCTCCTAGGCTAGCAGGGATTCAGATTATCAGCTTTGTGCCAATCAATAAGCACATATTCAGTAAGTAACTGATGGGATGTGTGTGCAAGTGCTCACCAGGCTCAGTCAACTGAGCCCTAAATGTTTTGCTGTTGGTGGGGTTTTTTCACATTCGGGTTTGGAAAAGCATTTATAGACTCACATAGATGTAGAATTATTCATCCAAGTCACAGTGATTAAAAAGTACAGTTTGTTGTGCAGCTCGTTTAAATAAACAAGGTAGGAAAGGAGGTACTGGAGCAGTCTCCAGTGCAGCACAGCCATGAGCCAAGTCAGCTGAGGGAACATTAAACAGCAAGAAATGAAAAACAACTTGCTGGTTGAGATATGCTCTTACAACTGAGGGAGATTTCACAATAACTTTTTGACAATAAGTTCAAGAAAGTAAAAGCAGTATAACAATAAAAAAGGACTATGTATTACTGGGTAAGGTATAATATGCCACTAAAAAGCAAGGCATAATTTTTATCTACTAGGAATTTAAAGAAACATCAGGAGAAAGCTACTGTTGGCTAAAACAAAACTTTGTAACTATGGTTTAGAAACACATAAAATCATGGTGTAGAAACAAAGAAAATACAGGCATGTGTCCACAAAAAGCTATTTGTTCTGTGCATTGAATGTGGATAATCAATAAATATCTTTACAGTAAATTGCAAGGAAAAAAAGAAAAAATGGTTCAAAACTGTGTTATTTGCAACCACTTATTTCCGTGTAAATGAGTGCAAATTGTGTAAACTGTAAACTGTGCCATAACCCCACCTCTGGCTTGGGCAACCTTCAGAGCTTTGGGCCTGAGTTTACTGGTTCTCATGGCAGGGGAGAGTGGGCTCCAGTGCAAGGCTGAATGACTTACAGTCTCATACTGGCAGATTTTTAATATTGTGTCTTCAAAATCTGAGTGCTGTTCTTGGCAGTAACACAAATTGTAAGTATGATGAATATTTTGCAGTCTTAGAGTATCTGAGGAGGACAACAGATAGCCACTACTAACTTCAGATCATTTGACAAATCCAGTAACTTGCCTCCATGAGATGCAAGAGAACAATCTCAGACTGTATCTGTGTTGGTTCTGGGCGAGTTTGAAGCACTGGCTGAAATCTAATACACCAATCTTTTACAAAGGATGGCTCAAGAAACAACAGTTCTGTCAGCTGGGCACTCACCCTCAGCAAAAGCAGTATCTGTTATGTCACTAACCTAGCAATGACCTACAACAAAAGCAATGTTGTATCCCCCAAAAAATAGATTTATGGGAAAGGCATTTTTCCAAGGTTTTTTCCTAAACCATGAAACAGCCATGTAAAAATTTTCTGAAAGGCACTTAAATTGCTTCTACATCTGCTGGTTAGGGCAGAACTATAAGAAAAACAGCATGCTGCACATTATGGGCATGAAAATAGGACTTTCTGATGAGTCTAGAACTGTAACCCAGCAGGAATCAAAACATAAAATTAAATTTCAATCAGGAATAGTTTTACATAGTTGCATTTCTAAAATGAATTTTTTACAATAGAAGAATTTTTTGGTAATAGAATGGTCTTCCCAGATCAGTAAGAATAATAAGTATATTTAAACCACTGTTACAAGCAAATTGTTTAAAATATTTTCCAATTATAGTAGATAGTTCTATCACAACCATCTTTTTCCACCTAACATAATTAATATACTATTCCACCTAATATAATATTAAAGTACCTAAAATACACAAAAAGTATCTTTGACAGCAGTATTCTTCAAATAAAACAATAGTTTTAGATCAAAATTTACCTGTTATGAATGGCTCCTATTGAGTTAACTGACTATGGTTACCCACAAACATTCTGAACTCCTTTCCTAAAATTTTTGTGGAAGAATATAGAAATATACTTACAAAAAAATGAAGAATTTCTGACATTCATAAAGGAGCTCAAGCATATAATGCATCTACATGAAGATCACACTACCTAGGCAATTTCATAAATGGTGTACAGTAGAATATTGTGTAATTCCCATGGAGATAATTTAAAAAATGTACACATATGCTCTTTCACAGTCACATTTTTTGTACTTGACTCTGATTTCTACAATATTTATTTTATTTAAAGTATCATAGTGCTCGATTTGAGAATACAAAAAAATTATGAGAAAGGCAAAAAAGGGACTGAGTCTAGAGTGAAGAGGAAAAAACAAGAGAAGAAAAAGAACACGTTACAAACACAGAGAAGTATGCATTTGATCTGTGTAGCAATAACTAAAAGCATTTATTTCTGGCAACATCACAGCAAATGCAGCTCAGGCTGAAACTCACCTTGATGCTTCAGTTTGAGGAGGATTTTTGTGCACAGCAACATGCTCATTTTTTTTCAGAAGCACAAGCTACGTGCTAACTTTAAACCCAAAAAACCTGTTGACATGATGGCAGGCCGTGGCCACAGATCGTAGGCAGAGTCAGTTTCACACCTGCTTCTTTGCACAGACCAATTTTCAGTCAGACGAAAGGGGGACAACTTTGGTATGTGGGAAAACTGGGATATGATGACTCTTCTCATTACTTTAAACAATGCTGATCGGGGACTACATGTCTCTTCCACACCTTTCAAGCTTATTCCCACCCATGAAATGCCTGTGTGGTTTTTTCGTAAGATCTTAATGAGAAAAGGAGGCCTTTTTGTCCAAAAAGGAAAAAAAAAAAAAGTAATAATCTATCAGGTACTTTTAGTTCTCAGAAAAAATTAAAAAAAAAGAGAACATTTTTCCCCAATATGTTACTGTGATTTTCATGCTAAAATTCATTCCCTTATCTGTGTTCTGTGCAGCAGTTGGCTGCAGTTAGGTAGCTAAAAATAAAGGGCTGAATCACGACACGAGGACATTGGCCAGTAAAAGCAGCAACACGGGGCAGCGTTCTTAACCTACATGGGAGCTGTACCCAACAGAACAACCACCAGAGAGCAAATGCCTCAGCACCCCGGTGATGTCTCCAGTGCCCAGTGGTGGCAACCTCAAAACCCAGCAGGGCAAGCTTGGCACACCATAATTTTCCCCAGCTGATCTGAATACAACTGACTCCAGCCCTGTGAACAAGCCTATTTATATAAAAAAGTTTGCTGACAGTAATGTTCTCGTGGATTTTAGCAGAGCATGTTACACAAACATAAAGTTATGTGTACATGTAAGCGTTTACAAGATCAGAAGTGTAGATTTGTTTATTAGTCAGATGCGTGAAATTCTTTTGAAATTGGCTGAGTTGCCAGAGACGAGAAATAAACCACACACATTTATGTTCTAATACTTCATAAAATACCTTGAAAACAACGTGAAACCTTACCAAAAAAACACAAACCAAAACCAAACCAAAGTAGTTCTGTAAAAAACATGTCATCAACCAAGTCCTAGCAAAGAAAGACTCTGCTTTCCAACTCTGATTAGAAAGTATATTGTTCAACCTTTATTCAACCCATGTAAAATGAAATGTGGGAATCATATGAAGCATTAAAGGCATACATAGCAGTTTTCTGATGATTAACAGCTTTATATATGACTTGTCATTGTAAACAGATGAGATCAGTGTCGCTCAGTGAAACCCTTTAATTTTAATGAGTTTCTGTCTCAACACATAAAAAACATGCATCTGCAACACTTAATCCTGTAACACACATGACAAGCAGAAGGCATCATTTATCCCTGTAGCCAAAATACTATCATCTGGAAGAGGAAATATAAAACATTTAAAATTAACAACTACCTACAACCAGGCAACTAATCTTCAGTGAGGGTCTTGAAATGCCCTTCACCAGTAACTGTTCTAATGGTATTTAACAGCAAAGCACTGGTGAGGACTATACAAAGGATGAATCTGAACCTTAACTATCACAGGTAAAACAGCACCAGTCACTGAGACTGATGGCAGGTGGCAGAGGTAAACCCTTAAAAACTGGTCTTATGAAGGAAGGGTACAGGTGATTTAGGCAGTAGAGTAGCTGACACCAAGTCAGATCCTCAGAGGTGCAAGAAATAAATTGGAGAAAAAAAAAAAAACAAAACCAGAAAACAAAATTTCAGAGCTACAATGAATCTTAAATCATCTCAGATGTAACAAGTGACCAACTACAAAAATCAAAAGAACACCTAAAAGTAAAAAGCGACACCCTGAAGGATTAGGGAGTTGCTAGAGGGTCAGAAATGCAAAAATGCACTAAGTGTTTCTCCTTCATATGCAAAAGCTTCAAAAATACTTGAAGATGTCCATGTTCCATACCCAGATTAGCAGTCAGGATAGTGCAGAATATACACACCCAGCTCCATCCTCTCCTTACAAGAACAGCCCCTGCCACTTCAAGCAATTCCTTACAACAAGGCAACAAACATTGCTACAGGTCAGGCCCCTGGGCCCTCTCTGGCCACCAGGCAGGTTTGCCACCACTCAGAAATGATACCCTCCAGCATCAGCTGCACAGCTACAGCCACCCCCACCTCACTCAACAGAAGAAGACATGAGCATTTCTGATGTTTGCACCAGAAATCATAGTAATCTCGTAAAGGAGTAGAGGCTTCTGACCACCTAGCCAAGGGCTGGAAGATGTACACAGACCTTGGGGATGTGCTCCCCACTACTCCACAGCTCCCTTCCATGACAGGAATGAGGGCAAGAGGGCAAGGTAGGATACAGCAACATATCCTGGCTTGCCTCCACCTCAGGGGTGGGGTTTTGAGTCATCCTGCATGGTCAACATCAGCACAGTCTTGTGACAGGCACTCTGCTCTGTGACATTCCCTCAGCAAAGAAGTTGCCTGAGGAGCACAGACTCATGTTCCCAAAGCAGAAAAGAATGCTCAGCTTAGGTCTCAAAACCTGGATTTTTCCAAACAAACAACATTTTCTATCAGGACAAAACTCAGAAATAACTGGACTTCCCATCAGGAATCCTGTCAAGTTGAGGATCTCCATATACAGTCATCAAGTTCATGCAAGCTACAGGGATGAGTCTGCAAAGTCCATTTCACAGTCATTTTATAAAATCCTACACCTACACCAAAACAAAAATCCATTCAAACAAACAAAAAAACCTCAAGCCTCCACAAATCATTTACTTCTCAAAACTTGCAAATATAATGCATAAGTAAGTATTTGACAGATGCTTCTTTTTCCCCATTAAAAGAAAAGAAAACTAATTTCTGCCAAGCAATCTGTAATGATTAAATCTTAGATGCTCTTTTCTGCTGGCCTGTGATAAAGCCTTGCCAACACTGCATCTAGAAACAGCCCTATTCTCACCAGTTCCTATACTTGTAAGCCATCTCCCAGTGCTCTCACTCTGGCCTCAGACCAGGTCATCTGGCAGTTTCCACCTGCCAGACAAGAAGCTGGGAGCTTGGCTGGCTCTCCTCCTCCCCAGTGGCTTGGAAACGCCCCTCAGCACAAACCTGCTGCACATCTATTTGCAATGCCAGTGATGAAGATGTCAGCTCCCAGCTCAGCAAAACAGGAGCACACAACAGCAGAAGGTGCTGAAGCTCATGCCCAAACCCCACTGTGCCTCCTGCAGCCTTTTAAAACTGGCAACTATAGTTGTAGGCCACGTGCCTGTACCTCCCCACCTGCTCTCCAGGGATTTCTGTATTTCACTGACACAAGCAAACAGAAAGAGATCTGACTTGGTGACAGACGGATGCCTGCAGGACCAACAGCCAACTATGAGGCAGTTTCCCTCTGCTGAGGATCTGCTACCCTGAGGACAGAGACCTTGGAGGCAGGTTCCTTGATTTTTAAACCCTTCTATCCTGGCACAGGAAACAACTGAGTAAAAGAAGCAGAAGGAAAGTAACTGAGTCTCCAGCCTTGGAACAGCACAGGAACTTTTCATCCGTACAGACAAAACAAGACAAAATCAGGGATTGCCTCTAGAAGATGGGTACCAGAAACACAAGTAAGTTAGGACTGAAACTGAACTGTTTCAGAGGGATTTTGCATTCTAGGGTAATGTAAAGAACAACTATTATATCCCATTTATGCTGGTAATGTATAATACCCAAGTGGAAAATATCTCTGGAAGAGATGAGCATGCAAAATCACCTTTTACTGCTTGAGTACAGAATAATACAGAAGAACCCCAAAGAGCAGAGGAGACTCATCAGAAAAAATAACAGCTGAAACCTGAAGGGCTTTCTTCAGTGAAGTACGATTAAAATTTATTTTTGTCAGTAAGGAATATAACACTGAAAGGAGATTATCCCATCAGGAGAGAAAACGCTACCCCTCGCTGAGGGCCATGAGGAAGTCCAGTGAATGGAATTGGATTTTATCTCCTCTTCATTTGTATATGCTCCACTGAATGGCTGCCACATTGGATCTGGCTTCTAGGGATGCTGCCAGAAGAGAGTAAAACCTTCCATACCTCTATAACGAATGGGTACTGTTATTATTTAAGTAAGCAAAGGGATATCAATTTTGTTTGTTTATGGCTCACAAATTATTCTTGCAAGTCAGCACTGGGAAGTACACAGTTGCAAAATGTTTGTTTGAAGAACAGGTAAACACAGTATGAATTGTGATAAATCAACTCAGCTGAAAGCAGCAGAGGGCAGTGTGATTAATCTGCTGAGAATAAATCTCTGGATATTCTTTCCATTCCTCATTATCACACGACAGGCAGTAAAGGGATGGTGCAATGCAACTCAGAAGGTAGCTGGAGACTCAGGAAGAACAACAGCCAGAGTAAAGACCTGTAACTAAGATAATTTTCTGGTGTCACCACACTAAAACTGACCTTAACATCAAACATAGTTGATAGAGAAGGAAAACTGAACAAGCCTGTCCCCTATCCTCATGCATTGATTTTACCTTCAGCAATGCAAACTAGAAAACAAGCAAGCACTCCAGGGAAGGTGAAACCTTCAGATTTGGAAGGCAGAAGCACTTAGCAGTACCACATAACAGAGAAAATCTAAATGCAGGTGAAAGAGCCAAAGAAAACAACCAAGAAGAGAATTGTTCTCACTTAAAATGTGTCAGGTTGTTAGGACGTGCACTGACAGATGATGCATAAGCAGGCAAGGAAAAGAACAGGAGGAAAATAATGAGGAATAGGGAAGAATTCATCCTGTGTAAGATACATTCTCCCTCCATAAGGTAGTCTGTAGTTGCTTGATAGAAGTTTTCACTATATTTTCTTTGAAACATCTTTGTGTAATTTATTCATCTGATTTGCTATGACTGTCCCTAATGCACAGCACAGGAAGCTTTATGATGAGAAAACAGCAACAGAAATTTGATTTAATGATTTTTGAGGACTGAGAGACTTTGAAGTAGAATCATAAGAAACTTACATGGGAAGGGGAAGAAAAAAGAAGAGAGACTAAGAGTTACCATGAAAGACATTAATATGGTATGTTGTATTATAAACAAATCAGAATAGTATCTGGGTTAATTAAAATTATTAAACTGAATATTCTACTAATTCGGATTCCTAAAATAAAGGGGTTCTTGAAATAAAGAACTAACATGAAGATTGGGGTTGATTAAAAAACAATAAAAGCCACCAAGAAAACTGATCTCCAAACACTGATACATTTGAACATTTTGCTTCTTTTATGATTTCATACAACAAAATGCTAATTTTATTACAAAAGGGCCACACCTAAAATTACCACTTTGTACTGACATATACCTGGACACCGTGAGTAAGTCCACAGTGTAACTGTTAGCATGCAGACTTGTGTGGATAGAACTGGCCATCTGAAACTATATTGCAACACCATCCAAGACCAAGATCCATCTAAGACCAAGATCACACTGAACTATAACTAGGTCTACATTTCTACAGTAATGTGGACCTAAAAGCCAAAGAATTCCAGGTAATACAGCAAAATACACCAATATCTTGTAACAATTGCGAAGAAGTTCCCTGGAAAAATACAGGGTAACTGTCATGGTCAACACCCAAAGAGATTTTATTTTGTTTGCAGATCTTGTTAGAAAAGTGCATTATGAAAATAAGAAATAGATTTTACACAGATGCTATATAGCAATATTTCTCATGTTTAACTACTTTCCAAGTGAAGTACTTCTAGAGTGCTAACTACATTCACTCCTCTGCCACATGGGGACAAGTTTGGCCAAAATGGATGGACAGACATGATCCAAGATATTGACCATGATGTTAGTATAGGTTAAGAGAAATCTCAGCTTTGCAAAAGTAAAATTCTTGTATAAGAGAAGTGTTGGTACTTGGTACAACTCTACAAAGGCTATTAAATAATATTTCACTAAATCATAATTCCCAGAAGAAGCACTCCAGAGTGAATACTTTTAGGAGTGACATCACTCCATAAGCTCGTGTGTTGGGTTGTTATTTTGTTTTTGTTTTTTTTTTCCTGACAGATTATTTGGCAGGAAATGTTTCTAGGATTGATATTCAAGCACCTTAGTGAAAAAGATAGTGGTACACGTAACTGAAGTACCTGCAGGCAATCTACTTGATGATTCACATGTCCTCATTAAGCCTCTCCTTCTCACTGGGAATGTGTTCTAAAGTAGCAAGATTTTATAATATAGATTTTTTTAAAATGTTCATGGAACAAAGATCCAAATTAAAATAATTGTCTCTAAATGCAGTGCTTGCTAAGGAATTAACTTGTATTATTATGCAGACAAAGGGATCTTTTGTTTCCATAATCTTATTTCCTCTGTACCAAAGGTTTATGTATGACTAAAATATGTACATATTGAGAAGATGATTCCTCTTCTGCATAATGACTTGGATTCCAAAAACTGAAAAACATCCCTGAGCCAAAAAGCTGCATTATTACTGTCTTTAAAAAGCAAATCTTTTTGGCTGTGAATGTTCAGAAACCTGTTTTATAAAACAGAATATAAATGCATTACCTGAAACATAAATAATGTGGGTGTTAGCAAACTATTCTTCCTCTCTAAACAGATGTTCTTTAAGCCTAGTAAAAAGGAGGGGTGAGAAATCAATTTTATGATCAGTATTTGACATTTGTCCACAGCAGAGAGGCACCACATGATTTGACAGTTGCTGATTCTGTGCTCAGGGCTGAAAAGATATAAAAAGGGGGGGATTTATAGGTCAGAAATTAGCTCCCTTGCCACTCTTTCTAGAGAAGCTGGCAAAGCATATGGCCCTACTGAAATGTCCATTCTGCACTTGGAGGCTACAGACAAATTCACATCCAAAGAGACACTTTTTTAGTTTAACCTAGTCTCTGCTTCAGTGCCTGGATTTTGTTCTGCTGTCACCAAGCCTGAGTAAGATCAATCACCAAGACTGCTGACAGACTGACAGCCTTTTCCTCTGTCAATCAAGCACTTCTGGGACGAAGCTGGTCCACCTTCTCAAACACAGCATCAGAGATAGCTTTGGCAGCAACAATAAAAACTGCACCCCAAAGGGAAAAAAACCTCTGTCCTAATAAGACCATGCATGTTCGTAATCTGAAATGCACACAATCAGATTTTATCACCCTTTTACTGGGTTTAAACACAGCACTCTGAAGTCTTTGTAGCCAACTCTTGCAAACTTCAAGATATTATGCAACATTCATATATTGAACAGAAAAGACCTTTCGAAATATAAAGTCTTTACTAAGTGTGCCTTACCCTGCCTCCTTCTCATCCCCCATCCACCTGAACACTGTGCACACGAACTGAGTTGTTAAAATTTCTGAGATGACGGTACAACCACCTTCTGCATGGAAATCAAGCAGCTTAAATCTGCCGCATGCTCAACACCTTCAGCCTCCCCAAAATTCCTCATGAACAACTGGCGTGGATCGCCTTCCCTCTCCTACAGACTGTCACCAGCCCGTGGAACAGATGAAGGAGGTTTCAGCTATGTGTGGTAAGCATCAGGTACAGAAACAACAGGTTACTGGAGCAGGGAAAAACAGCCGTAGCCTGCGAGTAATACATGTACGGAGAGCAGCTTAACAGCAATGTATTCGTACATATTCATCCTCCAAGTAACCTCAAGGTTCTTTTGGCTTACGATGCTTCTACGGCACAGAGCATCCCATGTATGTAATTAAACAGCATTTGAGGGTGGGGGCGAAGACAGGGGTTTCGGGCGTCTTAGGGGAGCCATCAAACTTTTCCGACGGCGGTGACCAAAGTTGAAGGACGGGGAGCTCCAGCAGCCCCCGGCGCCCTGCCCCGCGCCCCCGCCCCACCACCGCCCCGGCCGAGCCCTGCGGTACCTGCGCTGCCGCCGCCGCGGGCAGGGGGTTGTCCAGCAGCTCCATCTGCACCTCCTGCGCCGGGCTGGGAGGCGATTTGGANCGGCTGCGCCGGGCGGGGCGGCGCCGGGAGCCGCGCCGGGCTCCGTGCCCAGTTCGGTGACGGGCTCTGTCCCGGGATCCGTGCCGGGCTCTGTGCCGGGATCCGCGCCGGGTTCTGTCCCGGGATCCGTGCCGCGTTCTGTGCCGGGATCCGCGCCGGGCTCTGTGCTGGGTTCTGTGCCGGGACACGCGCCGGGTTCTGTGCCGGGATACGCGCCGGGTTCTGTGCCGGGATACGCGCCGGGTTCTGTGCCGGGTTCTGTGCCCGGTTCTGTGCCGAGCTCTGTGCCAGGATCCATGCCGGGCTCTGCGCCGGCCGAACCCGAACGCAACCGAGCAGCGAGCCACACAGCTGGGGCTGTGGAGCGGGGTTTGGGGGTGCGGTCAGGCCCTGCTTTTCCCTTCATCCCTGCCGAACGTCTGGAGCCTGGCCGCACGGCATCGCCCGCCTCAGCCCGCATCAGCTGAGAGCTCTGGGTTTAGTGAGCAAACCGGCACTTCCACATAGAAAGTTCTGTAGGTCTCTCGTGCTGATAGGCGTTTTGCCTGTACTTGGAGGTTCCTGTTCACATATCAAGGGATGAGTGAGGTGAAGCCCACGGTCTAATTTTATATAACCTGTAGCAGCACAGTCTCGATCGTGCCATCATGTACCCCACAGGAGGCTTTTGAAAAACCTGTTTGAAAAGTGATCCGGGAAAATCACCCTCCACCCCTGAGATGATCTGTCATTACTTATGAATGACAGATTATTTTTGTGACAGCCAACTTGATGACTTTCCTGACAGAGACTGAACCCTCTGATCCCATAAAGCCCACAATGGTGGGTACCTCTAGTCTTGGTACCTTCCTTTATCTTCACCTTCAGGGACCTAGCTGTGCTCCATGCAGCATGAGAGAGAAACTTACGTTTTCAGAGTCACTTCGTGATGATTTGTGAAATCTCTTATCAGCTGATTGTGAATAGAGAAAACTCAGTCTAGAAACTAAAGCGGCCTAAAGTCACACACTTAAATTCACAGCCATTACTAAAAGCAATAAAAGTCACATTCAGGAAAAGAAGCCAGCAAACCAAAGCCAACACAAAAGCCAGATCAATTTCAAGAAGTACTTTCAAGCTTTGTCCAGATTGCATGGTTGATTTATTTCATTTTTTTGTAATAGTTAATCAGTTTCCTTTCTGAATTGGCTTAGCCCTATGGATTTTCTCATAAGAATAGTGAAAATCTTACAGGAAGGGCTCTTTTTTTTTTTTTTTGTGAAGGAATTAGCTTTCTCTACAAGTGAAAGTGCTCTGAGGTTTGAAGAACTTTCACTTGTCCAAAAAGTTTCAAATTTAGTTTTGAAGAAAAATTTTCAAAATTAATTTCTAGAATTTTTAAAGTTGTTGTCCATGACAAAACAGAACATTAATTTGAAGTGAAAAGTGTGGCTTGATTGCTTAACTTTCATTCAAGTAACTCAATAGAGATGCTCAACGATCTTGAAAGTATAAAGATGCTGGAGCCTGGACTACTTCCAGATTTTCCCCAAGTGGTGATAACCAAAAAGATATTTCCTTTTTAGACATTTGGTGTGAAAAATGAATACTTCACCTTCTAACAGAGGCCTTGAAGCAATTATTTCTCCTTAACTACAAACCCAAGCTATGCTAAACCATGACATTCACTTACAAATTAGATTGTTTAAATGAAATTGCTTTTTGTGACTGTCATCATTATTAATGAATTTACTAAAAAACCTAAACATGGTATTCCTGTTAATGATTTCTGGGTGGCATATCATTATTGAAAGATGTTGGCTTTGAATTTCTAACACCTTTGGAACAATTTATCCTTCTGTTTTGAACCATGCTCTAGGAAAGGCACTTGATGATCCACCATGATTCACTACATTTACTTGGTAGATTTTCAGGCTTCTGTCAGGGATTGCCTGTTCTCTCTCATACACAGAAGGGAGTGGAAGTTACTTAATTATGTAACAGTGGCCCTTCATATTGCCTTCTGCATTTTCACTTGGTAAAGAGTGTATAAATAACAGCATTTCTTTAAGAGTACCATCCTTTCTTAAGAGTAGTAGTGATCATTTTTGAAACATTATGGTTTCTAAAACCATAAATTGTGAATCTGGTATTCACAATGAAAGAGTGAAAGAGTATTCCTACTCTCTTATAAATTAGAACATGAATACATCAATTAAAGTTCATTTTTGGTGTGCTAGGTCTTACATCTTTTTAAGATTAGTTTGTGTTTTTTTTCTTTCCATTATAAAAATATAATGGTAATGATTTTGCTTTTGATTTTATGTATACACATATAGGGTTATGTATAGAAAGCAAAGACTCAGCAAAGACGTTTCCCATGCACTAATAACATCTGAATTTTTAGTAAGTTTATTTGGTTTTTCTTTCTGAGGAAAAATATTCTACATAACAGTTCTTTAGCAGTAATTATCATTCATTGCCTTGATGTAATGAGTGGCTAGAAGATTAGCATAGAAAAATAATGGTATCTATTTCACTCCTTTTGTTTAGCAGTTAATCCAAGTTCTCTAACCTTGAAACGTGCAGTGAAAATCCTTTAGCTGAACACATATGCATGCAGTCATCCCTCTGCATGCTGTTTTTGGCCCCATCTGCTCCAGGATAAGGGTCAATGTGTAAAAACAATGTGTATAGATTCTAAATTGCTTGTTCTTTCTCAAGGGGAAAAGCAACCTGGTATACCTAACCCCTTCTCAGCAGAAAAACACACTGTTGCATTTATTTACACATTTATCTGCAACAGAGAGGTGCTGTGCATGCTTATTTGGATTTTTATAAACATGTAAATATTAGAAAACCAGAAGAAAACACAAGCTGTTTTGTTCATAGGGCTTTTTTTTTTTTCTTTAAAAAAACAACCCCAAAAATCTTAGGCTGACAAACAAGATAACCTGATTTGGGTGCCAAAAATAGCTGGGTTTTTTGCAGGAGAGTTTAGCTGTTCTTTTAGAGCAAGGAGGGCTGTATTACTTGGCATGTTTAATTGTTCTTTACCACCAGTATAAGAATGTGATATCAGCACCATGTCCCAAACTTTGTACCCATGTATGGCACATAAGTTTGGTTTAGCTTATAACTATCACCTGAATGTGCAAAAATAGGTCCAGGAGGGTTGGCTGATATTTGTGCAAATGCATCTAAAAGCTAATAACTTAGACCCAAGGGACTTCATTAGAAACTTGCACGAATACAGAACAGTGAGTGTACAATTATTCTTATGAAACTAATAAAATGCTGCTAACTGAGCATATGCTTAAAGCCCTGATATGGAGAAATTCTTTAGGACTTCCAGCTAAAAAGAAATGCTGGCCATCTATTAGTCTGTGCCAGCTCCTGCGTAAAATGAATTGTAGCCAGAAATTCAATATTGTGAAAAGAAGAATTCACTTGATTGTCTTTAATATCTCAAAACAGACACAGGTCATCTTCTTCAGAGATAAACTGGAAGCTGCCTGTCATAAGTGTGAATTGAAGGGATTCCTTTTATTTTTGTACTTTATCTTTCACACAAGTCTGAACAAAACCACTCCAGACAGGCTCACTTTTGAATCTGTTATCGGTCTGTATCAGAGCACACCACCACCCGGCTGGATTTAATGAACTGATCCATTCTCCCAGCTTATGTTTCTTATGCTTTAGTCTTGGATATAGGTGCCATGCAGTAAAAAAAGCCCTGATTTATATTGTTACAGTATATTCAGGAGAAGACAGGACTGGAAGGAGGAAGGTTTCCACAGGATGGGAGATAGGAGCAAGATATAAACGCTGGCAAAAATGCTTTCAATGCACAGAAAGGCTCGCAATACTTGAAAAAGCCGCAACACCTACTAAGCCCATATTTTCAGTCCTTTGCAAAACGTGACCAAAAAAGGCACGCTCCCTCTTGCAAGCTGTTCGCTTTGCAAGAGGCAAATCTGCTGTCGATGGGTTGTGTACAAAGTTCATGTTTGATTAAGCACTTCTGCAGAAGTTGCTGGTTTCAGTTGATATTTTCTTTGCTTTTTCTTTGCTCTCCTGTCATAACTGAGACTGCATATCTCCTTTTGTATCCCCAGTCCTTACCAACTATGGTGTTCCTATTTATAGCATCATTTCTCTCTTATTAAATACTTGAATCACAAGAGCACAAAAAGGCTTTATAGCACTCTCACCCACAAATATGCTCAGCCCATGTGAGTTACTGACATGAGAGACAGATTTTAATAGATCGTGTGGCCTGTGTCCAAGGACAAGCATCCAAGTTCTCCTCTTCTCAGCTCCTTCAGGGTGGCATTTCCTCCACCCTTCACTGAACTCTGTGCTCAGTTTGGGCTTCTCTACTTTTGGATAGGGTTTTTTTTTTCAACCTGACAATCATTTATTTGTGGCACTGAGGCAAAACTTCATTCAGAATAAATGGTGCAAGAAAAGACAGTGACAACCTGTAGTCAGTGTGAGGATTGCAAAACCATCAGCATGGCTGACAGTTAACTCATCATTACCAAGACTGCTGGCAGAGTTAATGTGTCTGAGTATTGAAATTCTTTGCCAATTTATACATGCACAGATCTGAAGTGCAAATCGCTGATGGCACAGCTCCATGTTGCCATCAAGTCAGTTTTAACAGTGAACATTTGCCAGATGTCATTTCCCTTCCTCCTTGCCTTGGTTGTGCTAATCTGATCCTCCATGGCACACTGCTTGGCTCTCAGATCACGTGGGACTCCACTCCAGAACTGAAGGTAAAATGTAACAGAAAATTAATTACCTTCCCATAGGGTGAATCTGCTGCTTTATCTCCATGAGCCGTCCTACCATGAGGACTGAGTAGTGCAACTGCCAGGGTGAAAGGGGAAGGAAAGACAGCAGGGATACACAGCTTGAAGCAGGGCTGAAAAATTCCTTCTTGGCAGCACACCAACCCTTAAGGCAGCCTAGCTATAAACATCAAACTGCAAGGGCTTGGTTTTGAGAACATTACTGCAGAATAATGCTGATTTGATTTCCGAAAAGTAATTTTTGGTAAGCACTTTGAGTTTATGCAGGAAAAGGAGGCAAGGAAAGACAAGTCTTCAAGCTTTTGTTTGTTCCTCCTTTTTCTCACATATCGCTAAGCCTCTTTTACTCAACTTTCACACAACCTTTACTGAAATTGAAGTTCTCATTTTGTACGAAAGTGATTTTCAATAAAGCACCCTTCAAGTTTTATAAGAAAAATGATTCTGAGAAATAAAATATCAGCAGTCACATTAATACTGTGATGTAAATGCTATAATAGCCACAGTCAATTAATTGCCTTATCTATTTCCAGAGAAAATTTTTCAAGGGAAACCTTTGTGCCCCTAAAACATGAAATGGTGCATAAAGTTTCACCATCTTCTCTGACTCTGTGCTGCCCTGAATTTTATGGAGATAACTGTCCTTGAAGTGTCCTTCAAAAACCTGAAAACCGAGTTAGTACTGACATAAAAATTTTCTATTGGAACATTGCAATGGTATCCCATATGACTTCTCTAGGAAAAAAAAAAAAAAAGCCAAAAGCCTAATAGCAGCATTTTGATTCCAGTCATGTGCAAAGAGGAAAACAGTGGCACGTATCAATCAAATGTACTACACATTTTGAAACTAAATATATACTTTCATAGTATTTTGAAACCATGTATTTTAAACCACACTCTCAAATACTTCCTATGACATGTTTCTCAAATCTGTATGGTTTCCTTGTATCATTAGATGCTAAGAAAATAAATTTACCTTCAAATTTGCCCTGGTGGTTTTGTAGGAGAAATACCTTGAAATAGGCATGATTTTTTTTTTTTTTAATTTTTCTTCATAATGGAATTGCACTCATAAAAAATAATTGTAAAATATCAACTTCTAAAATGACATATCTATTAAAAGCAACATCTAATGTGTTGCAGTCCCAGCCTGTGCCACTCAGGACTTTAAAAATCAAACCACTCTGTAGTATTCCAGTGGGCAGCACAGGAGCTGCTGCTCCTGGTGAAAGCCGTGGTGAAATACATCCATGTTCACTCTTGGGTTAGTTTTCTGTCACTTATTTTTGAAACAGGCAGCAAAGAACAAAAGTGATGAAGCAGTGCTCTTTCAAGGAGGGCATTTCAGGCCGTCAGTGATCTCACAAAGTGTCCATAAAAAACCCAAATCTTTAGTATTACTTAAAACAATCCCTTAATAGGAAATCTGATCAGAACTGCTTTTCCTTATGGCATTTGGGAAACTCTGTGGTCACTGAAGACACGTGTTAGTGACAGGCTGCACAGCTCTGGTGTGCCATCTGAAATCTGCCCAGGTGAATTCAATAGGCAGAGGCAGCTCCATGGCAACAAATACTAAAGAAACATCCTGTTAGCCAGAGACCTAATTCTGCAAAGATACATAGAGCATATTCAAGCACAACAGGAAGAAAAATGCATTTCAAAGAGTGGTAATGAGCAAAGCCTTAAAAAATTTCCTCCTCAAGAAAAGAAGCAGATCATGGTCTTTGGTAATTAGCCATAAAGGATTTTTCCTGAGAACAAAATATATTCCGGATGAGATTTTACCGCCTTTGTTTGGATAATATTCAAATCAATTTCATGCAGTTGTTTTGTTTCCTTTTTTTTTTTTCCGGTATAATCAGTGTGCATCTGTTTATTCACTCAAAGCTGAGGAAGTCCTGCATTTTTTCATGTCCACCTGAGGACAAAAGCATCAAAAAAGAGAATCATTCCTGTTCAGCTGTTACTTAAGCCCCAGTTTTCTAAGATTTGCGAATGAGCTGTATATCAGTGTATCAAAAGGAGTTCTGAAAATCATTCCTGGATGCAGCTTCATTAGTTTCATAGAACCCTTCATGAGCTACAAAGTGCTCTACACTAGTTTTTGACTGGATGCTAGAATTCCAAACATGATTTCTCATGTACTGGACATATTTCAGTATGGCTTATAAACACTAACACTATTCTTACTTCATGCAAGTTTTTTCTAGCACTTTATACAAACTAATTCAATATTTACTGTAGTAAATCTCTTCCCAATGCTCATCTACTATTCAATACACAGCAAAACCCCATGTTTTCATTTCTACAGGCTGATACAAAACATTTAGAATAGATCAAACACATGAAAAAACACAACACTGTGTGTTAAAGTTAGTCTTTCAACAACAGAATAACATATAGGTGAATGGCTGCTTGTGTAAGTAGTATGGCAAATGTCATAAATATCACCTACCAGTGTAAATCTCTGGGATCAGCAGTTTGGGTCACTGTGAGGTTGCTTCTTTGAGAAAAACCTCGGTTGCATGCTTTTATAAAAAATAGTACTGTTTTATTCACTTTTGCTACATATGTCACCCAGTATAAAGGAAACAATGACAGTAGACAGAGAGATAGTCAGATCCCAAATTTTAGCTGTTTGTAGCCAAACTATTGTTCATGAATCAACTCCTGAGCTCCTGCTGTTTCAAATCCAGTATACCAATTTAAAACAAGATTAATTCTTGCTTCTCACTCATACATTCAGTGTAATGGCTCTCTAAACAGTAGCCACTGCTGAAGCAGCAATGTCCTAAAGCAGCAAAGTGGCCAGCTGAGTGTGGTCACCCACTCAGCAATAACAGCTTCATTTGCTGTGTATTTCCTTCTGGATGAAGATTCAGTTTTTCCGCAGTGTTTGTTCAGCCGTTAGTGTAAACTAAAAGGGCTTTTAATAGGAACTTTTGCCAGAGTTTTTTTTTCTTTTTGTTTTTTCTTTTATTTTTTCCCTAAAAAAAACCAAGGTTAAAGTTGCAATAAGGGCTTTTACATGTCTGTTTATCAATTAGTAAGGAAAACAAAATGCACACCAAAGTATCTACATGAAGATCACGTAGAAGAATGAAACGTGTTCTATCCTCCTTGCTCTGAGAGTTCATAAACAGATTAGGTGCTGCTCATAAGTGCTCCTCCACACTGCAGTTTAGATCACGGCACAGCCGGGTGTCTGCTCTGCTTTTCTTGGATTGCACATATGCTGTTGTGCAACAAGTCTATAAACTCTTTTTAATTAGTATTCTTGTTGCTGTTTGCCACTGCAATGAAAGTTCATTTACCACCATCTACTACACTGTCTGTATATAATCTCCATGTGCATGGCTACATTCTGTGTGTTGTAAGAAAATTCACCACTCTTCTGCATTTGCTACCATGCTTCAATTAGAAAAGGAAAAAACAACTCTAAGATAGGTGTCTTTCTTGCACAAACATGTGTTCCAGTACATTGAATGCTTTCATTATTACAAATGTCTTATAGAATCAGCAATTTCCCCGAATGGCTTGCACTGTATAATTTAAATGCTATCTTTTTGGTTTTTTGAACATTTTTAAATATAATGTTGATCAGAAAGAATAGTATGATTATCCAGTAAAATTAGAACCTTCAGAGCAGGGAAAAGTACAGAACAGTTCAATATTTCCAAGGTGAGGCTGTACTGGCTTTTTAACCAAAATAGGCACTGGATAAATTAAAATATTCTTTAAGAACAGGAATCAAATCTCAGGATGTTTCAAACTTCTTGGAATATTCAACCATCTGACTAAAATTTAATATTTACTCTACCCCTCATTCCTTGTCCTATCAAATGGGCGTTCAGAATAGAGACCATTCATGATCATAGAATCATAGAAATACAGAACAGTTAGGGTTGGAAGGGACATTCAAAGGTCATCTGGTCCACTCCCCTGCACTGAGTAGAGATATCCTCAACAATATCAGGTTGCTCAGAGCCCTGTCCAATCTGACTTTGAATGTTTTCAGGGATGGCCATCCTCTGCCTGGGATGGTTACAGGAACCTCCTGACAGAGATATATTGTGGATATAAGCATCCTTATAGGAGTTTCTTGGAAAAAAAATGTTACCCAGTCTTTGTTCCCAGGAGCAACTTGAAGGAGAAGTGCAAAGTTCATTGAGTTGAGTGTCTTTAAAATCACTTGGCACCCCAGGAGGGTTTTTCAGGTTTGCTCTTTGCTACTGCTGAACCTCCATTCAGATCCCATATTATGAGACTAATCCTATTTTTAGATCAGACCTTACATTTTTGAGGTAGCTAAAATTTCAGAGATCTGTACAACATCTTTTAGAGACAATCCAAACTTATCAAATCAAACAAAAAAAAAGTCAATTTCAAAGAGAAAAGCATGACAAAACATATTGAAAACAGCTGATCTGACACACCTCAAAATGTCCATTTTTGGCTTTTGGGTAATAAAGCAGATATCAGATTACAAACCAAAATATCCTTAAAAACAGAAACAAAATCTCTTTCAATGCAGTTACTGTTTCCTCGGTTGGTCTATGCATACAACTCTTTTAATGGTGAGCAACATAAATATAAAAAAATCAGACTGGTTGTAAATATAAAATACAAATACAAAAACTGTAAGTGCAAAATGTTTTAAAAATAATTCCTTTAACAGAAAAAAGTCTTTAAAAAAGTGTCCAGGAGGTAAAATGTGTTGCAGCCCACCAGTGCCATGGAACATTCGGCATTCACTAACACTTTCACATCTTCCTTACTAAACCTACACTTCAGCAGGGAATGCACTGAAGAATAATCTTAGGTATAATAACATGAAAATGTAGTTTGATTATTTTTCAGAGCTCAGAGAGTTTGAAGTAGCATTGTATTACATTCAAAGTTAATGGTCAAACTGGGAGCCATTTGCAATGAGTGTATAAGATCAGTTTGTTACAAAACCAAACATCCTCCCACTCCAAACCAAAATGAAGTCTTTCAAGGCTTAGTATCTTAAAATTGTTTGTTGCTACCACTCTTATCTTTCAGACAAGTGGAATTAAACTTCTTTGGAATAATTTAATGCAATTACTTTGTAAGAGGGTTTAGCATTTGTACAAAAAAGGCAAAAGTATATAGCAAACCCCACTTGTAACCCTTAGTACAGGTTCTGTCTGTGATCCAAGGCCAAGTTTGGGAGGAAAAAAAGGAAAATACAGAAAGACAGAAGAAAGAAAGACACAAAAGAAAATTTCTGGTAAAATAAAAATAGTAAAAGCTTGAAAATTTTTAGAAGTGAGAGCACAGACAGAAAGGTATTTGATGAAAGAAAATTCTTTTCTATAGGATTTAAAATACTTTCCAAGCAGTTTTGATCTTTACTTAGCCCTTCAGACTAGCAGTAGGAAAATCATGTTGTTAACACAGACAGGCCGTGGACTCTACTGTAAATTGTCTCATTTCAGAGTAGTACTGTAAGGTCTCAGGTGTGAAGTCCCCAGGCTGTACAGTACAGAAGAAATATACCTGCTGCAGAGGTAAAATCAGCACCCTTCACAGTTTGTTAGGTGACAAGACCACATGATCTTAGAATATTATGTTTGTCAGTAGGAAATTACAGTTCTCTGTGGGATCTTAGATTAACAAGAACCTGCCTTGTCAAGAGGGATTATTATAATCTCTATTTCAACTTCCTTTTCTCTCTGAAAAATACTCCAAGATGTTAATACTGTGAACAAATGCATCTGCAGATGGATTGCATCTTTGCATTTCTAGCACAAAACATATGTATTGTTAAATATTTGTCAGTTGGTGGCTTTGCTGAAAGAAAGTCACAGCAGATTGGAAATCCAAATTAGTTCATCACCTTCTCCCCTGCTTCAGAATTATTTTGGAACCCTGCTGCTGGTCCACCAAGATTTCTGAAGCCCAGGGGAGATGAAAGCCTGGTGTGGAGCAACACTGGCTGTGTGACTCCAGGGTTTAGCAAGGTGTGTGAAGCCGTGTCCTGGTGGCCAGAAGTGTACTGAGAATGGCTGAAGGGAGTGGGCACAGACCACAGGAGAGTGTGGGGATGCAGCCAGGGCTGCACATCCACCTGAACAAGCTGTAGTACTCAGGTGGCTGGCACTAACTGCGCTCTGTGCTGCTGCTTCTGTGCTGGCCAACTCTTGTAAAACTGCCTTGGATTTCTGGCTTCAGCCTGTGTGATGATCCTTGGCTATAGAGGGATGTGTGCTGTAACTCACAGGCCAGCTAAATGTAGGGCTCTCAGAGTCTCCCACCCTTCTGCTGCTCATTTTCCTTACTGTCTTAGAGGGAAGGTGATTTCACTGAAGATTTCTCCATGTGGATATGACTTCATACATAGAAACTGTGAGGCCAAAATGCCCTAAGACAAATGCAGCAGAATGTCATGAATGGGAAGTGATGCTTGGCTGTTCCCTGATAGTATGAGTCCCCCGCACAACTTCTGTTAGCCCTAATCCCCATGCATTTGGAGCACAGACAGGTTAGACTCCTGTACTGGCACTTATCAGATTGCACCATAAGCAAGAGAAATGAGCCTAAAAATGTGTGCAGTAAAATCAGTTCACACAAAGAGCCATGCATCTGCAGTCTTTTAAGCCCTACAGGAAGTAAAATACAGTGCCAGAAAGGCAACAAGCACATATACCACAAAGCAAGGACATCAGGACTCATTGCACGAATGACAAAATTTCTTGAACATCTGGTTATTAGTCTTAGTTTGGAAGGACTGTAAAATGTTGGCTTATATTACCAATTCCCTTTCACTCTAGTAACTGTGTATACACTGGGAACTTTGTTTCTATGGCTCCTAGGCTGCTTTTCATTAAGTTGAAGAGAAAAGCCTATTTAGAGCTGTACGTCCCACTTAGAAAAAAGTCAAAATGTCAAAAAGTTACATTGTGCTGAAATGTACCACAGAAAAAGTTTTACTGTAAGCAGAGCAGAATCAAAAAATAAGTTCATTGACAGAGATTAAGTATGATTCTGCATTTCAGAGTTTGGAATTTATCTGGTGACTGCTTATGCATACCTGTCAGGCTGGCATATTGAGTGCCAATCAGCCAAATACCTGTGGTGTTGAAATACTCTTTGATTCAGTAGCTATTGAAGCCACCATATAGAAGGGAAATAATTGGTTGCCTAATAAATCTTATCACTTTCTTGGGGCTAAAAGTGCAAAATCTGCTCTCTGCTATCCTTCCATTTTCATCAAAGCAACAGTTGTTCTATTGCTCATTGTTGTTCCATATTATTCTATGTAATTCCATTCCAAATACTTTGGTATTTATTCTGATTGTAATTTGAGTTATCAGTGCATTTTGACCTAGTGATTTTATTACTAGAATTTTACAGCAGCTCTTGTGTCCTGCTTATTTCAAGCACATATTGATTGTAGCATTCATTGAAGCTTCTCAGAGTAACAGTACCAATGTCAGCACACGTCCAAAAGCACCAGCCTCATGCACAAGAATGCTGCTGGTAAAAACACTACATATCATAACTCTTCCAAAATAGTGTTTCATCAGTGTTACTCCTGAGCAACAAAACTCACCTGAGAGACTTATAAACATCATACCCACATTAGCAGTTGTGTCAGGTACAGTCACATCACTCTGTACCTGGTCTAGGCAAAACTTTTTTTAAAAGTCAGTATTTTATTTCAGCTTCATAAATATAAATCCAGTCCAGTAAATGATATCTTAGCAAGCAGGCTGGTATAAAAGTAATGATAATTTTTTTTAAAAAAAATCCCTTTCTGTGACATCAGCTGTTCTAAAATGACTAAAGCTGAGTAACAGCCAATTAGGATAACTTTGTTGTTATTTTGATTGATAAACTTCTATAGGAGCACTCTGAATTGAGGCAGAGACCAGTTAAGCCTTAATTATTTTAGTACTAATTTAAAACAATCAATTTTTCTCAACAAAACTCTTCTTATGTATTTTATAAGGATTAACTGTTTTGGGATTATTGTTATAAATCTCTCAGAGAAAAGGAAAACATTAACAATATCAATATGACTCATTTATAAACAGTCATCTCTTTTACAGGCCATAGGGAGTGTTTCAAGGTATTACAGAAGCATGCTTTAAATCATAATTGTCTTTAAAATGAGGAATCATTTGAGTTCCAGCTAAGACAGCTCAGTCTGTTGAGCTGCCAGCTGGGGTAATGAGGTAGAATACGGACACAAGCCACTCCTTCCCCCTCAGATTTTATCAGGAGTAGTTTTTAAGTGCTCTTGTCACATTTCACATTAGCATGGACGCAAGAAGAGTAGATCAAATTAGGTCAGGTTCTCTGAGCATTGCCGGATAAGTCACTCTAGAGAGGAGATCAGATTTTTCTAGTTTGATTGTTGCAGTGCTCTGGGCTTCTATCAAGTATTAAAACTGCCATAAGATGAAGTTGTTTTATTGCAGTTCACTAAATTTGCTGAGCCTATTGTTCTTCAGAGAATTTACAGCACTGATAGCTACTGCATAGCCCTTTTTGCATAGCAGCCTGAAAAACAGGCTGGAACACTGTGTGTACATCTCTTCTCTGCATAGATGCAATGATTTCGTACTGTAATGCCAAAGAATCCAAATTTCAGCCTAATCAACAAACCCGAGTCGCACATTTACCTAATGCCCACCCTGATATGACTCCCCTGCAGTGCTGTAGCTGGTGGAAACTTGAAACCCCGGGAAGTGAAGTAGCAGTGCCCTGAGCTGGGCACTCCAGGCAAAGCCACTGCTCTCATCCTGAGACTGACTGGCTCCACAGGCGGATGAAAAAAGCAGAGAATGCTGTAGCTACATTTACTGCCATCTTTTCCATTTCTCAGCTGTAGCTTCACATGAATACAACTTAGCTTACTTTGGCAATAAGTAAATAAATAAATAAATGCAAGTCTCACTTCAAGACTTTGCACCAGCCACTGTTTTAAATACTCAGATCTTCAACATGAGATCTATTCAGATAGCCATTATTATTTCCTTACAAACTATAATCATGGAAGAGACCAGAAATATCCTAAGCCTCTGAACCTCTACAAGACCTTGGGTGGAAAAGAAGATCACAGGTCAGTAACCTCAGTAACCTGTCAGCTTCCAAATTTTGTCTTGGATTATGTTAAAGTTTGATCTTGCTGGGAATTCCCAAATGAGAAGTACAGAAGCATTTAAAATAGAAGAATGCTATAAAATGAGAAAAGATAAATATTACTTCAACAGTTTTTGAAAGTTTGAAGCCTTTTTCTCATTTGGCACAGTGCAAAAAACCTCAACCTAGTGTAAATATTTATTGTAAAGCCTGGTTTTGTATATCCAAAAATTTTAAGGGTGACAGCCCAATGTCTCATCAATTCACCATGAGCGCCCAACGAGAAACAGCCCTTCTTTGTTGTGATATTTAGTGCATAATAATGGAGTAAATTTTCCTACCAGAAAAATACCTATTAATTTTCATTTGTATTTTCTTGGATCTGGC
Source organism: Rhipidura dahli (assembly GCA_013399225.1). Classification (NCBI taxonomy): domain Eukaryota; kingdom Metazoa; phylum Chordata; class Aves; order Passeriformes; family Rhipiduridae; genus Rhipidura; species Rhipidura dahli. Next base: position 1,148,476 of record VXAC01007128.1, read on the forward strand.
TCACACCATAAATAAGGGATTAGTATGAAGTATACAGCATTCATAAGAAAGCATTTGCTGCCACTTTCATTACCTCTAGATTTTCTTCAGACCATAAATGTATTCTCAGGGCAAACATGCAATACACAGGTAGTGTCACTACTAAAACTATTGGTATTTTCAAATGACTGACAATATGAACTGTTACTTTCTGTGACTTTATGTGCAATATATATCTGACCCATAAAAAAAAATTACAACATTTAGAAAATAGGTACTAGTTTCTCTAGAGCAGCAATATCATCGACTTCTGTTTTGTTTTTTATAACTAAAAGATGTCAAGAAACAATATCTAAAAAATTCCAGGGTTTGCAAACCAATGAGCTTATAGTGGATTTTATTCTAAACCCACTAAATTGTGTCATGAGAAGGACAGGAATTGCACTTCTTAAGGAAATGTATTTTTAAAGATTTCACATTAAATATTTACATGGGATTAAGTATTATTGAAACATAACATCTCTTGGGTGAATAGAAGTAGTTTACAATTCCATAGCTGCTTACAGCAGAAAAATTTGTCTTACATTGTTGCATTGTAAAGTATGAGTCTTAAAGCAAATAAAAGCTTTCCCTGGAGGAGCCAAATTTTGAAAATTTTGGAAAAAAAGTCAATAGGAACAAATATTGTTGCAATAAGCTCACTGAATCTCTATCTGAAGCTCACCTCCTCTCTATCTTGTAGCACCTTTGTGAAATGCCAACTAGTTGTAATTGCCTGATACACCTTTGAGAAAGAGTGTGATCAAAGCAGCAAAAGTAGGTAAATCAGCACAGAAGTGTGTATTTTTGAACTTGCAAAGATTTAATTTTGGTTTTCTACAGAGGAAGTATTGCACAAGTTTCTACATTTGCAACTTCAAATATTGGTAATTTTTTGATAGCGAGAAATATGCAATTGAGAGTCAGTGTGAACTGCTTCCTACAGTGATTCTTTAAGGGGCTCTGAAAAGGGTTTTAATTAAAGGGCCTGCGATCCATAATTCTTTTATTTAATTAAATGCACTGAGAACACCTTTAAAATATATTCAGTTTGTTACTGTAATTCAGTCACATTGACCTTTAATTTCTTCCTATTTTCTCCTAAGGTAATCTCTGAAGTGTAAGGGGCTATTGCTTCAACTGAGGACACATTTAGTCAGATAAAGAGACATCTTACAAACTTGGCATTTTAAAGCTTGTGTTCCAGACTTACTTTGGAAAGACAACAAGTGCTGTCCAAATAGAAAATTTTATCTGATGGGCACATTTTGGGATTAACAAAAGCATGGAAAATACAATCAGATCTGTGCAGTGCAGGAAGCTGAACGAGTTTATTGATAGCAACTAAACTGTTAACTTATGAAAACAAAACGTAATTCTTTGAATTTCAGATTTTTGAACAAGCTTATTAATGAGAGCATATTTGGGTACTTCACCTATTGACATAGCTTTGGCAGAAATGAAGATGGTAGTAAGTAGAGTTTGCAATATTTTTTTTCAAAAATGCTTACTTGTTTAAACTTTTAAACATATAGATCTGTAGTTCTAGTGGTTTTTGTACAGCATAAATTGTACTAATTTGCAAGGATGTGGACTGCCTGGGAGTGTTACAGTAAAATAACTATGCAGTATCTGTCTCATCTCATTCTCTTCCCATCTCTAGAGTTTGTAGCAGTAGTCTGACAGAGAATATTGTACACTCTTGGAGCTCTATAAGGTTGGATTGAAAGGACAAAGTCAGGGTATAGTTGCTATATACAAATAATTTTAAAGTTATATAAGCTTGCTAAATAACTCCATTTGATTGGTAAGCTCCCTAAATTCAGCTTTGACTGTCACAGTCTGAGCAATTTGGAATGTATCTCTCAAGGATTCAGGACCTAGAAATGAAGAATTTTCTAGGGCCCAGCCAAGACATGCTTCAAAATTTCATAATGTGTGAACTATCCTCTGACAAAAAGTATGATCAGTGCCTTTCCAGAGATGGTTGAGAGAAAAACACAGATCCCTATTCTTAGGCAAGATATCTAATGTGTGAAGAACGTTGCTGGGGGCATTGCCTTGTTGCTTTTATCAGGAGGAGCTGTCTCCTACTCCCCAAAGGACTATGCTCACATCACACTTACTGGCAGCTCTGAGGAGTGACACTCCTCTGTTCTCATTACAGCTCCATAGGAATTAATTTAAGGTAGTAGGTTGGAGAAAAGGAAAAGAAGGAATATGACCTGCAGGTGGTACAGAACTGGGGGTTGTGCTGCCATTGAGAGGGACCTGGATGGGCTGGAGACATGGGCAAAAAGGAATCTCATCAAGTTCAAAAAGTCAAAATGCCAAGTCCTGTCCCTGGGGAGGAATAACCCCATGCACCAGCACAGGCTGGGATCAAGCTGGAAGTCAGCTTTGCAAAGGACACTTTTGCCCTTTGTGCTGTAAGGACACATTGCTGGCTCATGTCCAGCTTGTCTGTCAGCACTGCCAGCATGCTGAAGGAGGTGAACCTTCCTCTCTACTCAGCCCTGATGAGACTTATCTGGAGTGCTGGGCCCCGTGCTGAACCTCCCAGGACAAGAAACATATGGAAATACAAGACCGGCAAAGTTCTACAAAGATGCTTAAGGGCTTGTAGCACTTGCTGCATGAGGAGAAGCTGAGAGGGCTGGGACTGTTCAGCCTCGGGAAAAGAAGGCTTGCAGGCATCATATCCATGAGTATGGATACTTGAAGTTAAACTGTTGTTGTGCAGAAGGTGGAGCCAGACTGTCCTCAGTGGTATTTAGTGACAGCACAGGAGGTGATGTGCACCAGTTGAAACAGAGTGACTGAGTGCTGGCACAGGTTGCCCAGAGAGGTTGTGCAATCTTCATCCTTGGAGATTCTCAGCACTTAGCTGGACATAAGCACGGGAAACCTTCTCTAGCTGAGCCTGCTCTGAGCTAGGGTGGTTGGACTACACAATCTCCAGAGGTGTCTGCCCACCACAGCTCTTCTTTGACTTACTCTTCAGCCTGGTGACCAAGTTTATCACTTGGGCATTCTAGTCTTTGCTCCAAGGAAGAGTAGGCCCTGGAGGAAATGCACAAGCAGTCTCTAGAAATGGGATTAACTAGTTTTGGGTTCGTTTTTGAGTGTTCTGATCTGCAATTATGTTCCATACAATTTGGCAGAACAGCCTCCTTCAGCCACTCTCTAAAAGAGAGGAGTGATCAGGTTCAGGTATTTGATAGAAAAGGTGTGCACTCTCAGGAGAGGATTATATCCCATTCTCTGTATCCAGACTGGTTAAATGATTATCCCTGAAATCTCAAAGGCCTCTAAACTGCAGAGAAAAAGGTGGGATTAATATATTTTGCTACCTTTTGCATTAGCCATACCCAGAACCAGATAGTTTCTGTGCAGATATTTGGGGTTTTTCACTGATTATTCTTTTCTGTCCTACTGCCCTTGTGCTCCCTTATGAAGCCTTGTGCCAAGATAAGATCACAGAGCTAAGTAAGTTTCTTTTGCTGTATCTAGCTACTGATAGACAAACTGACAAACTTACCAAGTCCTAAGGGTTACCTGAAGCACCCAAATATGCTGCTTAAAACTGGTTGGAAATTCACGTTTTGAGCTTTCTGTTGAACTCTAGTAGAAGTATTTCAATTTTCTTACCATTCTGCAGAACTCAGCTGATGAGGTAATGTGAGAGACAAGACATGGAAAAAATCTCATTTGTGAAGGAACTCTCTTCTTCATTAGATATTCCCTTAGAGAGCTTGATTGATTATTTTCTCATTTAAGTAAAACTATGGAAAACTGCATAATTAGAGTGAAAATAGTAGATGCAGCCAGCAGGCAGAGTTAAAGACGTGCAAACTAGTGCCAAAACTGTTACATTACTATTGATGATTATTATCTGGCACCACAGACATATCAAATGCTGCTTCTTCCCTCTCACTGCATGGGAAATAGTTTTGTCTTATTTGTCTTACCTTCATAGACCTAAAAACCTCAAGGACCCATTCACACTGTAAGGTGCAGGACCAAGTAATTTAGAAGTTTACTTTCAAGGTTTTTTCTTGTTTTTTTTTTCCTTTGGAGCAGATTAATTATGGTAGAAGTATTTGCAGCAGCCTATCTGTCACCAGAAAATAATAACACAAGGCAGCCAGGACTGTAGGGGTAGATTTACTGGAAGGGTATTACATGATCTGACTAAACTTAACAAATCGAATTTACTTTCATTTTGTTAAAAATCAGTTCCACAATGGCTTAGCTAATGAAGTGTCCTTGTGGTGACTGAGGAATGTAAACCAGATATACGGTTTTTGAGTAGGTCTGTAGTAGAGATGTTTATATCTCACATTTTAAATAGACATAGGGGATAAATGAACATGCAATGTGTTTTTCATCAAACATACTGCCTAGGAACTTTCAGTACTTGAGAAACAGTGCTGGTTGCCAGCTGTATTTCAGATGATCTCCTTATCATGTATATCTCAGTAACAGAGGCACTGTGCAGACTTGGGAGTTTTGTTATAAAGAATCCAAAAGCCCATGTTGTCTTTTGTTTAAAATAGCATGAAGCAGAGGTTACTGCTTTTACTAAAATTTTGCCAACATAAAACAAACATGAAAATTCAGAAGTTTATTCTTTACATGCTGCAAAGTCTCACTGATTTTAAGAGCATTAAAGAGCAAAGTCTTGAGGCTGATATCTGGTACTATTTTGTAACCAGGAATATAGTGAATGTAAATGTCTCTTCTGTCAAAACTGTGTGTGTCTTACCATGTGAACCGCCAACTTCCTCGGGGAACAACCAGGCAATTCTTTGTAAAAGGTGGCTAGTTCTGAAATAAGTAGGACAAAAGTGCAGAAGGTGGGAATATTATTTACTATTCAAATAGCCATTTGGAATAAACGAAAATGTAATTCTTGAGAAAGCCAGGGACCTGAAGGTTTGTTCTTACTGTATGAGCTACCCTTTGTGTTGTGAATTCTAAAGGGGAAAGTATGGAATATTTCTTACTTGAAATCAATACAAGATACTCAAAAGCAACTCTTGTTATTGCTACAGTTTATATTAATACCAGAACTGTAAACCACAAGAGTGTATTGAAAGTACATATCTACTTCAAGTCATCAGCAGTTGTCAGTTTATATTGCCTGAATCAAATATTTATCCATTTTTAGAAACTGCTTTTCTGTGTCTTCATTTGTAATACTAGTAGGCTGTAGAAATGGAAGTGGTTAGCAATTGTTTTACTGAGAATTTGCAAATGATTAGGCAAGTGCCCAGGATCAGTTACCATGTCTCAGCTGGGAAGCACTAGCTTTAAAAAAAAGAGATTGTAGATATGCAGAAGACCTGATCACTTGCAGCCTAATGTAAACTGGTGTCAGTATTTGCACCTTGACATTTAAATACTTTGTTGAGGTTCTAGTTGTTCTTCTTTTTCCTTTTACAGCTGGAGTATACTTCCAACCTAAGAATTCTGATGGTGCATTAAAATACTACATGCTAGAAAGGGATTTACAAATAGTCGTTTGCTTTCTTAATCTACCCTAATAATGCCAGCAAAATCAGATAATGACCTACCCTGTTGTCTAGACAAATGGCATATTCTTGCTAATTGCAAGTACAAAAAGCCAATTTGAAAACTAGGTTTTAAGGTAGTAGGAAATGATAGAAAATGGACTATGGTCTCATAAGCTTTTTTCCCCTCTCATTACTTGAGATGGAATTGATATCCTGTGCACAAAATTATACTGATTTCATCAACTATGAATATGTATTTTCCAAACTACAGGGCAATATCATATTTAGAACGCCTGTCTCAAATTTAAGAGTTATTAAAAGTCATCTATTTTGTAATATGTGAACTATTTCCAGTGTTAAAACTTGACTTCTTAGCCACAATATTTTCCAGCAACATTTGAGAGAATTGTGTGGGGTTTGTGTTTGCCAATGAGAAGGTACTGCAGTGAGGAGGGAGTAATATTCTTTATGTACTTCTTGTTTGTTTTCCCATTTACAAAGTCATCTACAAGCACTTTCTCCTGGGCACATCCTTGTTCTGGTTTTCCTGTTATGTGTCAGTTTTGTCCTGTTTCTCTCAAAGTGAAAAGGGAGATGCATTTGTGCAGAATGAGGAATCACTGTGCAATTTAGAGTGCCCTGCCACTTGTGTTCAGTGTTTTAAAATATTACAGAAGAGGCCTTATTGACCATTGCATCTTTTTCTCTGAAACCTTGTGCAAAGTGCACAAAAAATTATCATCAGTGAAGTTCTGGAGTGTAACAGAATGATTCTTACATTCATGGGACATCTCATGTGGATAATACCTGGGAAAAGAATTGAGTTCATGGCTACAGCTCAGTGTGGATGTTTTCTGAATGCTGCTGTGCTGTCCTGGGCATCCTAAACCACCAGATGCATATTGCCCATGTACAACTTTCTAAACTTGCTGATAATTGTAGTCACCTGCTCCTGAGTCACTGTACCAGGCATATAGCTGACATTAGGTTGTCAATACCCACCCTGTTCTGGACTGAGATGACAGTCAAAAAGTAGGTGTACTCTTTCTCCAGTGCTTATACTATGCCTTTGCACAGGAATACGTAGATGGCCTTTGAAGTCCTGAAACTAGGACACACTACCAGTTTTTGGTGATAAAACTACCCAAGGCCACCAAGACATCACCAACACCCTTCAGTGTGGAATCAAAAAATAACTTACTTGTGTCTGTGCTCAGTACTCACTGCAGCATCTCTCCAAAAACGAGTTACATTACTGGTACCACTGTGTATATAATAATGCCTCCTTCTGTGTGATTCTTGATGAAATCTCCAACATTCTGTTTCCCTTTCTGAAGAAATACACTGTTCAAACACAGAAGCCTGTCCTTATCATCAGAAGAGATAAACAGTTGCAACCCAAAAACTTGCCCAAAACCATCAGTATGGGTGGTGGAAAATACGAGGTAACAGCCCATATCATATGGGTTATGGTATTTGCATAGCAGGTGGAAGGACAAACACTAGGAAGTCCTTGCCAGAAAAGCTAAGAGTTTTCCTGAGGTAGTGTGCTGGTGGATATACACCAGCAATACAGGGACACCTGGGATACTGAGAAACGCTTGTCAGGCCTGAGCTGCGGCTGCTATTCACCTACCATGTACCCTGACCAGGATAGCCTGGGCAGCTACCCAACAGAGCCGAGCAGGCACTGTCCTGCTGCCCTTCCTGCAGCATTAGAGCCCGTGGAGAACAATTTGGTGTGATCTTAATGTAAGACTGGAATATGTCATAACAATTGACTCATCTATTTCCCTATGCATATCTCTTGTCACCTCTCTTGGATGGGTCAAATTAGGTCCTTCTGGCCCCTGGGGAAAGGAGGAGGGAGGGTTCCCCAGCCAGCTGCAGTGGAAGAAAACGATGTCACATACGGACACATCTACAGCACCGCGTTTGTGTCGGCCGGCATTATCTTGGGCCGATATGCAAATGGTTGCTAGGCAGACTTAGGTTGCCAGGTAATCCTGTGCTTAATGCCCCCTGGCACTGTCAGAGCAGACCCTGGGCGAGGAGAGACCACCCCGTCGCGCTCCGTTCGGGCGCCCTGCAGCTGTAACGTGGAGATGGAGCTCCCTGGGTATCCTTGGCATCGCCCTGACTGCCGGGCTCCTGCGGGTCATTGCCCTGCGGAGCCCGCACTCATGGGGTATCGGCCAGACCGCCGTCATGTCAGCTTCACCTCCAAAGCCAAGGCACCGTGAACCATCTGAGAATGTGCTCGGCAGTGAGCAGGGTGAGCCAGAGGCAGCTGCAAATCCTTGGATGCTCCCGCTGCAGGCGCTGAAGTGCCACCTGCGGCTCCCCCCGGGAGTCTCCCCCGCCTGCCCCGTGTCCTGCCGCTTGCAGGGGGAGCGGCACCAGCCCTGCACGGCGCTGCACCCCTGCCCCGGGATGCTGTTCTGAGCTGCCCCGGGGTGCTGTTCTGAGCGGCCTCGGGATGCTGCTCTGAGCTGCCCCGGAATGGTGTTCTGCACTGCCCCGGGATGCTGCTCTGAGCTGCCCCGGGGTGCTGTTCTGAGATGAGCCGGGATGCTGCTCTGAGCTGCCCCGGGATGCTGTTCTGAGCTGCCCGGGGGTGCTGTTCTGAGCGGCCTCGGGATGCTGCTCTGAGCTACCCCGGGATGCTGTTCTGCCCTGCCCCGGGATGCTGTTCTGAGCTACCCCGGGATGCTGCTCTGAGCTACTCCGGGATGCTGTTCTGCCCTGCCCCGGGATGCTGTTCTGAGCTACCCCGGGATGCTGCTCTGAGCTACCCCGGGATGCTGTTCTGCCCTGCCCCGGGATGCTGCTCTGAGCTGCCCAGGGGTGCTGCTCTGAGCTGCCCCGACGGGAGCCTGGCAGCGACTTCAATGGGGCCAGGCGCCTGTGCAGGGTCTCCCGTCGGGCTTGCTCCCTGTTATCAGGGACATAAAAGGAAAGAGGCACTTCTTACATTTCCCTACGTGACCCAGAGCAACAGCTCCATGTGTGGATTTTTTGTTCTTTTGGGGAGAAGGGAATGTAGGTGGGCCTAGTAAAATAAATTCCAGGACTTTTTGTTTTGATTAAAGCCATTGTGTAACTACTGCTTGTATTTTCTGTAGTCACATTCCTACAGCTACAGTCACAATAGAAGGCAGCTTATTTTTAAAATGAGAGGAAGGCTTGACAAAAGGTTACAATAAAGAAAGAAAAGCTAAGGACATTAATAAGGTATCAGCCCAAATCCATATATCAGACAGATACAACCTGCTTAAAACTGTTACAGTGATAATTTGCTTTTCAAAGTGCAATGGCAGGGTGATAGAAAAACAATCCAAGGGTAAATACCAAACACTAACTATGTTTTCTGTATTTTTCTATGTCTATGTTTACGTATTTTCCTGTCTCTGGAGAAATGCCACATTCATGTTTAAAGCATAAAATATAGTAAAAGAATAGATAGCAGTATTTAAAACATGCAGATGAGCTCCAGAAACTTCTGAGGGCATTACTATAACTAATTGCAAAGAAGGTACTATTTATCTTAGGAGTCACTGGATAATGTGTAACATATACAGAAAGGAGAGGTACAAGGTCAGCTCTCATGCTTAGGAGTGCTGGTAGTTTGGAATTGGAAGTATTCTTCGTGAGGCACTCTGCCATCTGACTTCCAAGAAAAAACACTGTAGCAAACAAATTCTTTCAACCTTTCCTTTTCTCTCTAATTTTCTGTGTAGGAAAGCAAGATCTTTTCATCTTGAGGGTACCTGAAAACTAAGAATAGATGAAAGGGAGAAACACTAAGCAGCTTCCAGAAAAATTCCTGTATCTATAGATTGATGTATTTAAAGTTTCAAAGGAACATTATGATTATCTAGTTAGAGCTGCCTGACTGGCTGTAAAACCTCACCAAGTAATCTCTCCATCAAGCACATAACATCTGTTTGAGTAATTGCATACCTCTTACAGAGAAGCCTAGTCCTGATTTAAGGGCTGCAAGTGATAAAGTTCTGCAGTCCTTACACAGGATTTGATTCAATGAAAACATTGGCAAATTATGCTCTCTGTGTGTTAGGTTGGAAAGATGTACCTGGTTTAAAAAACAGGTCTGTTTCAAATCTCTATGAACAAACTGTACAGAATTTAAAGCAAACTAAAAGAGAATGCATCATAACAATCCTTGTGCAGAGTCTTCTCTTTTGTAGGGACATAAAAACATACTACGTTATTTTTCTTGGAATTTTTAGAGAACATTAACTAAAACAAAGAATTCCACAGGTGAATCTCTTTGGTGTAAAACTTATTTACTTTTCTGTTTCAGTGATCTATAGGAACAGTTTCCAGCCCTCTGTAAGGCTAGAAGTCTTGATTTACATGTGCTTATACTCTATCGTCAGTATCTTTTTAAAGACACTAATGTAAGGAGATTTACAGCAGAGGCACTAGCCTTAACTAGTGAGTTAAATTCTGTCATAAGTGCCACAGGAATTCAACCTTTCAGATGTTGATGAGACTGCAGGGGTTCAGATTTGACACCAGGGCAAAATGATCATAGAACTACTCACTTACTGACAAACACCACAAAAGCCTAAGAGCTCTGTGGCAGAAATAAAGATTAACTGGCATTCTGATTAACATATTGTGCCTGTGGTGGAGGCCCTATAAATACCTTTGGTTGATAAATGTGATCAAGGTGCCTGATAAACATACATAGCCAAAAGATGATATTTTCTTAACAGATGTGGATACAATATGTTCACAGATCATGTCAGGATGGGAACCTATGCTCATATGCAACTTTAAAGTACACACTGCCAGAAATTACTTGCCCTCTTTCAGACACATTAATAAATAGTAGACAAATATTTCAGAATACAATAACATTACCAAAACATGATCATACTGGTAACCTTGTTTTCCATGGTAGCAACCATCAGGCATACATAAGCATTCAAACTATGGTAACTCTTCTCTTTGAAATAGTGAATGTTTCCAATATTCATTTGCACCATCTGATACAAGAATGGATTTTGCTTACGTCCAGTGATGCCCTGCTATTGCTTGAATTGACTGTCACAGCTGAAGGTCATGAAGTGACTCAGTGCCAAAACAAACAGATGAAATATCGAGAAACCACTTTTAAAAAATATTACCTTAATAAAATCAAGCACAAGCTCCTAAACAAATGTAAACTTTGAAAAGAGAAGCATTAGACATAGCTTCTCAATTCACCTTTCAAAGTTACATTGACAGAAAATGGAATTGTAATATTGGCACACCTAAATAAAAAACACTAGGATGTTACTTTGGGCCTTAGAAAGAGCTCTGTTCACTCCCGTCAGATAGAGACTTCCTGTGTTACCTTGGATAAATTGTTTGGCACAAGGTTTCTGAAGGTATGTAAATGTCTAGGTTTGTCTAGATCTGCATTGGGGTATTTGCTACAGATTCCCATAACTAACAGGGACTGAAAATGAATCCATACATACTTTTAAAATTAACCTCAAGTATTTTTTTTTTTCCCGAGGGTTTATCTGTGGTTGACCAAGGGTTCATAAGCCCATGAACCTTGGCAATCATAAACAGTGAAATTCAGGGGGTTTTTCACTTTGTGTTTTAATAGCTTAGTATGGTGCCCATGAAGCTTTTGAGAACTAACAGGTCTGACAGTCTGCTCTAGGAGAGTAGACTCAGTTCCCCTCTGTAATGAGAATAATTGTACCTTCACTAGGAGCTATCAAATAAACACAGGACACATTGTGAGACAGTCATGTTGTGTCATAATGTAGAGATATTTCAACACTGAGTTAAGACAAATAAAAGAAAATTTTCAGTTGCTGCATAAAGAATATATGTCTATTCCTTAACTTGCTCTCCCTATTTCCACATCTCATCAGAGGAGAAATAAAGAACATAATTCAGTTCTCATACTAAAGTATAAATAAGGTGGGGGAGAAGTCCTTGCACCAGAAATTGAGAGTATGTAAATAGCTGAAATCACTCACCTGGGCATTGCTCAATGCCTACTGGAAGCTGCTCAGCATATCAGAATCTGGGCAGAATTTGTATATTTGTTTCAGACCTGGTTCTGCAATACTAAATTAAATGAATCATCTCGACTTGCGCAGAATTACCTTGAAATCAAGAGGACTAATTACACAAAAATCACTCAGGATGGGAGGAGTTGCAGTGAGGCCACTTTCACTCTAGACAATTGAAAAAGCTCTTTCCACAATCACATCACATACCTATGATTAAGCTAATTGCTGACAGGAAGGCAAGTGTTTATTGAATGTGATGTCTCAGAAGCAACGTTTGGCTCAAGAAATCCCTTCATCTGAGGAGCCTGGAAGGGATATCAGAGAAAAACAGCAGTTCATAAGCAGTTCCTATAAGCAACCACCAGAGGTGAGACAATGCAGAAGTGGTTGGTCCAATGCTTCACTGTCACAGATTCCATCGCACATACGAGAAACTGCATTAGTGTTGGAAAAGAGTATTCTCAAATTTCTATATCATAAACTTCAACATTTACACTTACAATCTTTTTCCTGCCACAGTGGGCCAGTAAGATGCAACTGATGAGAATCTTTATGTTGTCAGCATAGATAGTGCTGACTTTATGAGATTGCTTTATGCCATTTAGCAGTTTAGCTTTGCTATGCTTTTCAGATTTAAAGAAATACACTGAGTCTTTGTACTAAAAGGAAAAAAAAATTCCTTATTTAAATTATGGTTAGTCCACTTTAATTATGGCATATAAAAGTGTTTTATTCTTTTCTTCAATCAGACTGGCAGAGACCACTTAGAGCATTCAACTAGAACAGTCTCAATAAAAACTAATTAAAAGCTCCTGTGAGTTTGAGCAAGGGATCTGGTAAACTCAGTAACAAATAAAACATAATTCTAAACATTCATGTTTACAAAAAAATAATTACAAAATCTGAACAATAAGTTAATAAAGTAAAATAGTTATCTACTGTTCAGATATAAAATCCCAGCAACTTAATTTACATATCACTATAGCAGACATGACAAAATTGTGAAGAATGCTATCCACTGTCATAAGTGGTACTTCGAGATTTCCAACAGAAAACTTATATTTTAATTTTCTGTTCAAATACAGCCAAAAGTACGAGGCAAAGCCAGCCTAGTAGTAATCCAAGGTTCTGTAGGAGAAACATCAACCAGGGTCGCCGTGTCTGAATATGAGTCATTTCAGGAAGCTAAAAAAAGAATAAGACACCAGAATGAGAGCCAGATACATTCATCTGTGGGAAAAAAAGTTATGGGAAAACAAGGCAAACTTCATTAAAAAAAAAAAAAAAAAACAACTTTCAAAAGGCTGAGCTTCTGACTATAGTTATTAATGTGTAGCATTTTCTGTACATTTTGACAAAAGTGATCTTGATAGTGAAATATTTAAATTAATCAATTTCTGTGCACTTTGGTTCTTTTACTAGCACTGACAAGAATTATAAACAAGATTCTGAAATTTGTTAACTTCTCAGTAGTTTGTAGTAATTTTATACAGCTGTTTGCAGGGAAATGCTTATTTAGTAAAATTAGTGATTTCCTTTTGTGGGAATAAACTAGTTGGAGTATTTTTTGCTTCAGTACTATATATAGGGTCAATCAGGCTTTTTCTGAAATAACTGGCAACACTCCTATTTACTTGGGCCTTAGTAAATGTACAAGTAGAGAACAGGACTTTTAAAATATGCTTGAAAAAAATCATGTTTAGTATTTTTCTCTGTGAGTTTTAAAACAATTAATGGAGCAACGCTTGTTTATAATCATAAGAAAAGCTACTTGCATTGACCTTTCACTCTACACAGTGTGTTTTATCAAAGGTTTCAACTAAATATGTGTCTAAACAGAGCTTGCAAAAATGATGCCTTAGGCTCCAATTCTTTTAATATTTTTGCTTTATGCAGGGGAAACACTGATGACTGCTAATACTGTCACATCAACTCTGGAAATAAATATGGTTTTGGATGTGTAGGGGTTTTTCTGTGCTTGAATAAAACTACTGAGCTCCTGTGCACTTTGGAGCCTCTTTGCAGTAGCTGTAACAGCAGCAGCCACTGGGAGACAGTGGCGTGGTTACGGAGGTTAAGGGGAGTGTTTGCTGTGCTTGTCCTTCCCTCTGTCAGACAGGGGTCTCTGGGGCTGCTTCTCCTGCATTCTCCTTCCTCTGAAAGTTGGCATGGCCCCAAAACAAAACTGTACTGAAAAAACTGTACTGAAAAATCTGCCTCTGCTGTAAAGTTTTGCCTGAAAATAACAGGGAAACCCAAATGCCCTGGATCTTCATTACAACCAGGCAATGATTTAAATTACAGTACAGAAAGTTATGAAGTTATATCTGATCCATATTTACAGATAATCAGAAACTTTTAATCTAAAGGAAGTGCAATCACCTCGAAGTTCTGATGTAAATTAAAATCTGAACTGACAGTTCAGAGTGCTCAGAGCCCATAGGGTTTTTTGTGTATATAGGTAAAAACTGTTAATTAAGACCTATCCTAAATCCAGGGTTCCAGTCCAGATGTTTAGCCTTTCTTATTTATCATTTGTCTATTTTGTCCTCTTCTCCAGTACCTGAGTAAATTCTCCAAACAGGAACATTTTCCCCTCATTGCTGTCAGTGATAATCACAATAGGTTCCTAAGAGAACTTTCAAAAGGAATTCTTATCAAGCAGTACCCTTTCCATATCCAGTGCTGATGTCTGCTCCCTCCATCTAACCAATGTGCCTCTTACCAACAAACAAACTATTTCCATAGCCATACCTAATGTGACATCCCTGCTTGTGACATCCCTGCTTATGTGTTAAAATAAAATGGTTGCTGTCACAATATCAGCTGTGGTTACCCAACTCTCTCTGAACAAGGTGTGTGGTACAGCAGAGAGAACCTTGTTATTTAAGAAGCACAGGCCTATTCAACTGGCAGATGCAAACCTCTTCACAAATGGAGGGAACATAGCACCACATCCAAGCTGTCAGAAGCCATCACACTTGCTAATGCTTCAAGTCTGTCGGAGGCAAAAGAGGTACTGCTAATCAAGGGGCTGCTTTATTCTACTCCAGCTCATGTTACCATGAGCACAAAAAAGAAGAAGAAATAGGAAGCAGCATGCTGAAAGGAGGCATGAGAGGCTCTCAGGAATGTACTGGCTAAAAAAGAGTTCAGCCAAGCTGGGCACATGTGGCACAGCTGCTGTACTGCAACAGTCCAGTAAATCAGTTTAAAAACTACTTGCTTATCTTCAAAATTGAAAACATTTTCAAAATTAGTCAGGGTAAACTTCAGTTTTGCATAATTTCTTGGTGAAAAATGATGGCTGTCATTGATTTTATCTGTTGTCCCTTATTCAGTTTCTGAAATTATTAGTCTATTCAGCTTGCTAATGGAGTTACAATGCCATTTGTAGAAACGAAAAACCTTTAATTACCCACAGAAGTAGTTTTGTAGTACTTTGTCTTTGGTGGCAGTCTCACAGTGTTGTTCTGTCAACAAACATCCACTCACACCCCTCAATGTTCCTCAGTGCAGAAATCAGTGATGTTGTTCAGTTTATTTAACTGCTGCTCTGACAAGCATGTGAATATGTGAAAGCCCATAAAACAACTACTGAAAATTACAGTCAAGCTTTGTGTATTATTAAGTGTTTGTACACCACTGGCAGGAGCACTGATGATTGCTGTTTGTAGATGAGAGTGCAGCAGAGAATAGAACCTATTTCTGAGCAGAAAGTTGAAAAATACATAAAGAATGGCTCACTTTCTCTTGAGATGTACTGTACTAACATGCAAAAATTTTCAGATCTATAGATGCCTGCAGTGCTACATTAATAATTTTTAAAACAAAACAATCCCAGCAATATTTGACACTGACAAACAGGTGAGCCACCTGATGGCAGCTCTTTTGACAAAATGCAGAGAAAGGCTGATGAGAGTTCTACTAATAAAAGGGATTGAGAGAAATAAGATCCTCCCCTCTCTCTCCCCTCTTTCTCCCCTTCACATCAAGGCCAAGATTATGATGACAAGCTGAGAACAAGGAAAAACATGTCCCTGTCTCTGCCTGGAACTATATTTTCTCTTGGGAGTTACAGCTGGCACACTGCTTTGAAGACTCAGGGAAAAACATGGTATTGTTCTAGGAGCCTGATGGATGCCGATCCTACACTGAAGGAAAAATACATGTGCATCATTCTTAGACCCATTAGTACAACCATGCCTACACAGTTGGTAGGCAGCCTCACTTCCAAATTTCTCTGTCAGAACAAAGCTGCAACTTGGTACACAGTGTTCTTGTCTGTTATTTACCACCTCAGTCAGGAATGTTGACACATCCACAATCCTTCGGCAGCTCCCTTTTAAGCTCTTAGGTGCACTTTATGTTCATTTTACTTTACTTACAATAGCAAAAATAGACAAAAATACTACCGAGGCCTAAGATCAATTACTGTAAGTAGAATTTTAAATAGGTTATCATACTGGAATGGCATATCAGGTTTAAAGTGTGATGCCTGAACCTGGTATACAGCATCTCAGGCATGAAGTGGTAATGAACACAAGGGGTGGTAATGAACACAAGAGAGAGACAGCCAGCCTTGGGAAAAAACAAAGCAATAATTTATGAAGAGACTTTTTTTTCCTCCCTCTTGATCTACTCACTCCATTCCATCTTTGTGGAGAAGCTTACAAGAAACTTTACATCAACACATGATGGTTAAAGAGCTCTGTGACAAAGCTGGGCAGGCATTTACATTCTGCATTCCTACAAGTGTAGCATTTCACACTTTATTTTTCTACAGAGAGATCATTGCTATTGAACTGGGAGTATGAAAAATATTGGGCAAATATAAAAAAGTTGAGGCAATCTGAAAGCTTTTTAATTTTTTAAGAGCTCATTGAAACCTCCCTAGGACAGAAAGGAAATGTTCAGGACGAGCATCTTACATTTTAGTTCTGAAACAGCAAATCTGCATTGAAACAATGGGTGAAAAATATCTAAAGAAAAGGGCAGAAAAAGAAAAAAGTAACCAATATTTTCAGGCTCTTAAAAAACCCTGAATGTTCAAATATGTAATTTTTACTAAGTAACTAAAACATTGTTTAAAAGTCTTAAAAGTATTTTTTTAAAAAAGACTCTGCAAATCATTATGCCTTTCTCTTATCTTAGTCCCTTAATGGCCTTTATTTCCCCTTTTCATTATAATGATATATGACACAAAACAAAACCAGATTATAACAGCAAGCACTCTGCACACACGGGGTAGACAATATGCTCTTCCCACCAAGCCTATAAACATTTTTTCTCTTCATGTTTATCCCCCTGCATTTGTCTGACACTCATCTATGACATGGCTATGCTATAAGGAAATTATAAAAATGAATGAAGTTCTCACCATTTCTGCTAAAGATAAATACAAGAACATTCCAGCTGTAATAGTAAAGATCCAGTTTTGAATGGATGGGTCAGTCGATAGAGAAAGGCCAATATAAAGTCCTAAGAATGCTGTTAGTGCACTTATAAAATTCATCAAAATAGCAGTCTTCGTGGGGAGCCCTGTACTTAGCAGCACAGCAAAATCTCCTGCATAGAGAAAAAGATAGAACATTTATTATTTAGCTGATAAATGTATTTTTAAGACTCTTGGTAATAAAAGATGAAGGAAAATAATTAGGATATGCACAAAGATAATGAATGATGGAGGGCTTTAGAATTCTGTAGAATTAGTTATAAACTTGTCCTGAGTGAAAGAAAAATCTCAAAAGAACAACAAGTTATATTGACTTGCACTTGTTTATCTGTTCCTAAAGATAGCATACAGTATTGAGGAGTGGCTTTCTGTTAGTTCTCCACGTTCTGTGACATTTCCAGCTTGGATACATGCAAAAGGGAAGTCACATGGTTTCCCAGAGTTTCTAAATCTTTCTCCACTGGGAACTTGCCAGTTCAAATCATGTGGATATATTTGCAGCACGGTCTATGAGTGTTTTACAAGTGCTGCAAGTCAGAGTAATCTCTGCCAGACTAATCCCAATTTGAGTTTAATTTCACTGATTTCAGTCCTAACCAATTGGAGCAAGTTGTACATCAGAATCCCATCACAGATTTTTCTTCTCAAATAAAAGATTTCATAACAGGCCCACAGTAGAAGGTTTGAAAAGCTTTTCTCCATGAGTGTAAAAGTGCTACTTTGACACTGGGGCACTACTGCCCCAGAACTAAGAAGGTGTCTTTGGAGGTAACTGTCAGGTATTTCAATTTTCTTTGCTATGCAAACAAGAGCTCCCAGTTTTACAGTAGTCCTCCATCCCACCTTTTTGTAGTAGTTTTCTACATTACACATGAAATCTTCAGTGATTTAATGACAGAAATGAGAACCTGCAGTTCCCATTGCAAACTTCCCAATTTATAAACATTCACCAACACAAGGTCAGGAGCAGCTTCAGCCATGCTGGAAGTTTTACCACAGAAAGTCCATCAAGGGCAATATTCAACAGAACAATCTTCCTGTCCTGGCCACTAGTAAAATAGGTCATACACCTTTTATTATCTTATTGTTCTTCATTAGCAGCAGGAATGAGGGTAGCAAGAGGAATACTTGCTTCAATAGCTCTGCTGCATATTGAAACTCTTGGATAGCCCATTGTGTCAGGCATGGCCATTATGCACACGTGGGTCTTGCTTACAGTTTATTATTTTTTGTGTCTGTATACATAAGAATAACAGGTCACTCCTGACCTGATGTCGTTTGCATTTGGACAAGGTGAAGTGGGAAGGCATTCAGTAATGAGTGCAGAAGCCTCCTCTGGTTTTTGGGAAGGGCAAAGAAAGTATCAGTCTCACACAGTAATGTTATAGTTCATGATGCTATAAGCAAGAATTCCCACTAATGTCATACAGGAAAGAACTTTTTTGGGAAACCTGGAAATGCAATGCCAGGAAAAATACACATATATATTTCTTACCCATTTCATGAGGAATTTCATGGCATAAAATAGCAACAGTCGTTGTCACACCTGTTTCTGTTGAGGATGAGAATGCTGCTCCTATTACCAAGCCATCAGCAAAATTGTGAAGACTGTCACCCACCAGAACCATTATTGCTAACAAGCTGATTTTCTTACCTTGGAAAACAAACAAACAGGTAAAAAACCCAGTTTTAACCCAAACAGATATTGCCACTTTTGTTATGTTACAAATGATTTGGGGGTTTTGGTGACTTTGCATGTAACATTACAAAAAATCATAAAAATCAGAGGGAAATAGTGTCTATCTGCTTTGTCCTTGTTATTACATGCCCCTCAATACATTTGAAACAAAAAAAGAATGTTCCAGAACAATTCAAAATGAGATGCAAATACCAGGAAATAACTTCCTTATTCTTACTAGGTCAACAATTAGACAAAAAATTTGGTTTGAGTCCAGTCTCATGATGCATCCTAAGGGTTTCTATTCTATTTATTTGTTTATATTATTCTTTGTATTCTATTTATTCTCTATATTATTTCTTTATTTGATGAAATTCACACAAGTTTTCCTAGATGCTTTGTGGAGTTCTTCCACAGTTGCTCACAGAATTGCACAGCTATAGTGAAGATAAATATTTGGTCTCACAGAGCTGACTGTTTTAACCCTGTAAAGCTTGCTACTACTGAGTAACATTTGCAGGGTCTGGTTTTCTTATGCAGTTGTATCACAGTGAGAGACAGAAATGAAAGACAACAAGCCTAAGAGTATCACTTACAGTAGAGGGTTACAGCATGCTTACATCCAACATTCGTTCCAATCAATTTTAAGCTCATAGTACTCCTGTCTGGAGCACCACTCATGGGTGTAGATGGCTGTTAGTCTTTCCCACACTGCTCTGTGACCTTGTTTTACTGTGGAACAGTGTACTGGGTGTTCATGGCATCATGCCACCTGACACGAGTGGAAAGGTGCCACTAGTGATGCAAGTTCTGAGATCAAGCTAGGGAATTAGGGACAGTCTCTCTGCCCAGCCTGTAACAGAGACAGCTGGGTGGAATACTGAACAGATTCACAGGGAGGGAGTGTATCTCTTCAAGAAGCAACAAGACTCCATGTAGGTTCGATGTCTAAACTTAGCAACACATAATTAACAGCCCCATCCTGTACTTTGTTTCATTCATTTTATCCAAAATCTTACAAGCAGAGCTGCCTAATGTCTGTCAAGAAACTCATCCAGCTTCCCTCTACACCGAATGGACAGAACACATGGAAGAGGGTTGGTTTCATGCCTGAAGGAGCAGAGTCATGATTTGGTCCCTAAATATGTATTTTTCTGACTTTTGGTGACCCCATATAGACACAATATGACAGACTAAGGAGCAAATGTGAAGCTGCACAGATCTGTGTGAATACAGTTATTACAAGGTTTCACTCCAGTTATGTTTCTCAGAGATGAACATTTTATAGTGATGGGGGGGATATGTTTTTCTTACAGAAACTGGCTAAAACTGAAGTCTTCAGACTATTATAAAAAACACACAGAGCACATAAAAGCCTAACAACCGTATTCAGAAAATTCTCCCTAGTTGCCTGGGAGCTCTGTGGGTTCAGAAAAATTGGCAGGCTTGTTAGATTTTGCTGCCAGCTTACAGAGCTGGACGTGGATGTCCCCAGTTTGCACAGTTCTTTCTAAACACTATGGGCAGTTTATAATCAATAGTGCAGAGCATGAATTACATAGAAATAATAGATTGCTGCGTTACATTAAGTTTGTGATTTGTAATAAGCGCTGGCAAGGATGAAATCATGGCCTGCCCTGAGGTCTTATTAGTCTGTTTTGTTCAAGTATCTCATTGTTGGAGAAGACATACTGTGATTACTGGAACTCAGTCCAGTGTGTTGTAGTATAACACAGGGACCAGGTTAACATTATGGAGCAATTACAGATTTAAGTTTTGTGAACTTACTTGAGAGAAAATTAAGAAGATGCATGTATAAACAAATCTGAATGTTTATCTTACTTTATTTTCAGCCTATTTTAAAGCGGCTTTGTTACTGGCAATTGTCTCACTGCATTATATTCCAACACAAAATCTTAACTATTAACTTATTACCTTAACTTTTTCTACAAAGCCTCTTCTTCTCCAACAGTCTTATTTTTTTTCCTCTCTGCTTAAATAGGGAATTAAGACTCACAGCAAATTCTGTTCTATAATTTTCATAAAACTAATGGGTACAGGACCTCAACATTTACTACACTTTTTAAGTTTAGAATAAGAGTATAAAGCAAACATTTATCCATAAATAATAAGATAATAAGATCTTTTCCCAATTTTTCCATTACTAACACAGAAAAAATAGTTTTAGTAAATGTAAAGTGTCACTAAGTATACAAAATATAAAATATAAAATGCTACTGTTTGGTCTTCTCTGACCTTGATAGAACAAGTATGGATAAATGAGGAGAGGGCCAGTCAGACATCTTTTTCTTTAGAAAGCTTCTTGCTTTCTAAGTTACTCCCTGACTATCTAAGGTGATTGACTCCTTTTGCAGCTCTACTTGACAGGCATTTACAGTGAAGCTTTGCATTTCTGGAGTAGTCAGATTTCTCTCCTAGACCTGCTGATTCCATTCAATTTAGTGGAAGAACCACCTAGCTCAGTATCAAGGTACTCAAGTTTGTTTATGCACTTAGCTCTTTAAAAGAACTGTAATGAAACAAATTTTTGTAATTATTGATTCCCAAAAAAACCCCAAATAACCTTCCCCCATTTCCTACTAAGGTTTCACTTATGGAGATAGGACTGAGGTATGAGGAAAAATTAAACTAAACAAAGATTACTGAAAAACTATCCCAAATTTAGTTACTTGGAACAAATAACATTGAGATCACTAAAAATTTGTTGGTGCTTAGCAGATAATGGTGATTGAACTGAACAAAAATATCTAGAGATGAACTCTGTAGTCACGCTCAAACTGGCACTGGATGATGTACTACTGGAGAGGTGAGAGTGAAGAAATGAAAATCCAGATTTCTAATGCTTCAGAAATAGAAATGAAGTCCACAAGAACAGAAGAGAACATTAAAATCCTGGAAGATAATGACATATTTAAATAAGTCAAACTGATGACCTGAGATCTGACATCACAAAATTAAGGGGAGTTAATTATAGTAAATAAACTGATTTCAATTAAAATATTATTCCCTCAGTTGAATGACTGCAGGTCTACTGAATTCACCAAGGTCACAAAGTACAGTTAAAGGCAAAATTTGGTTTATACCCAATTTTCTATTTTTAGTAACTAAGCAGAAAAAAACCACAGAAGACAGGAGTTATTTGAAGTTCTCAGAAGCAAACAGATTTTTCTAAAACTGAGAGCCATCATGAAGCTGTAATTCCATACCTGTAAATTAACCATTACTGGTTTACAGAGTCTACTGCTTTACTGTGTATGAGAAGAAGGACACAGACTTGTATTAGCATAGAGAGCCAGTAAAACAAATGTTTCGCCACCTTCAGAAATAAAGGCCTGAGCTAAGCTTAAAATTATAAAAATATGTTTTGTATTAATTTTTGACTACTTCCCTCTAAGCAAAGGCTTTAGAAAAGTAGATTGCAACAGTGAGACAGCAAATGCTAAAGCAAAGACAGTGTAAGGTTAATGAACTTCACAATTACAGGGTTGGCAGCTGAGAAGGTCTTTAAGCAGGCACCATGAGATGTGGTGATGTAGCACGCAGCAAGCACAGAGCTAAGCCAGCTGCACACTTTCAATTCCAACACAAGGTCTGAAGGATTAGGTCTGAAGGATTTTCCTGTCTTGTCTAGTGTTTTTATTGATACTAACTTTTTTTGCTGATCACCTTGCTCTCTGGAGGAACTTCAGCAGGTTCAGAATCTTCTGGGCTTCTCTAGTTAAAAGCAAAGATAATGGATCAGTGTTAAGGGGCTCTTCCAGCTGCTGCCATAAGTACAGGAAAATATCAACTAAGTTCAAGCTACTTGAATTAAAGATAGTCAATTGTTATTTGTACAGATATCATTACAATAATTTACTGGCCACTGGCAGTGTGATTGGTACTGCAGAAACACATAAAAAAGAAATCTGCCTCGCCAAGAGAGGGTTAACTCTAATTCAGGTAGGAAGAAAGACATTCATAGGCATTGTTGTAGCCCAAGAAAACCACATTTCTGCTTGAATACACAAAAATCTGAGCCAAATGCAAGACTAAAAGGGACATTATAATTAAAACTGTATGTTTTGATTTTGTCATGACTGGATGACATGTCCAAGGATTCCCAAGGAAAAGTTGGTAGTCTCTCTGGCACTCATGTTCTTCACAGTTTCTTTGTGAAAACACAAGACTCAAAAAGTAGGTTTCATCCCATTTAAAATATAGGGGGTTTACTTCAGGGTGGTGCAGTCTCCAGTGTCTTGTGTCTTGCTTTTAGCAAGAGCTTTATCTTGGCACCGGGCAACAGTAGCTGGGTATAGCAGCACTTGAGTATGCTCCATGGTGAAATTTACCCTCACTCCAAGGGAAGAAAGAAACAGTGTCTGCTTCCGTATCCTAGAGAGATGAGTTGATGCATCAGCCCTAACATTTAATTAATAGATATTGCAACTGTTGGGAGAGAAGAGAGAATATGAGTGATCTCACACTCTCCCTACCTCCCTGGGGCTTTGCTTTCTGATTGGAGAAATTATTAGAAACTCATTTGAGGGAGAGATAAGCCAAAAGACTTGTTTGCTTGAAACTAGAATGATTGAATTTTATTTGTTGGGGTTTTTTTTTCCCAAAAAAAAGTGTGTTAAACCTATTATGGCAGCCAGGGGAGTCAACAACAGCACAAGAGCACTGTGTTAGGGATAGCAGCCACCACTCCAAAAACTGTACCAGAGATATGCACTGGTTACAAAATAGGATATGTTTATTGGCTGGTATTAGCTTGGTTGTGATGAAGGATATGTGCTGTAGAATCATGAGGAAAGAAGGAAAAAGAATTGGTTTTCGTATTCTACATTTTAAAGGAAAAATAAATGTCTCTAATTCCCATGATTGCAGCCAGTCATATGAATTCCAGTAATTGTTCCACTTCTCCTATAATATTTATTCACATGTCACTTCTTTGAACTCTGAGTCAGAAACTGCAAGACTAATTACTGACCTGAAGGATTTATAAGTTTTTCTTAGTCAACCAGTGTTTGTCTTTGTATTATGCAGTATGATTCTGCAAAATTGGCTGCTCTTGTACAAACCAGCTCAGCCAGGCTAATTCATGTGATCTATATAGAATTTTGGGGGGATTTTGCAGCTGAGGGGAACAACATGATCATTCATTATCATAAACAGGAAACTATGACGTGTCTCACAAAATAGTAAACATGCTTCACTCCTCTCTTTGCTCTGTTTTCAATTGAGAGTTTCCCAACTGTGTTTTGGAGATTAGCAGTGACTCATGAGGCCCTCGCCAATCACAACTACATTAGTTAAGTAGAGTTCACCTATGCATCTAGATACTGGATATAAACTGAAGAGATTTGTTGAAAGAAAGAGAAAGCAGGTTAAAAGTTATGACTCAATTTAATTTGCAAAGATTTATCTGTCTGGATACTAGTCACAGATCAGTATAAAAGTGTGTAACTTCATATAGGCACGCACCATTCCAATATAGCCAGAGTGTTTATGTTACTCTTCACATCTATGGAAAAATGCCCAAGAGCTGTCCAGGATTTAATCTTTTCACTAATTATTAACTCTCCCTGCAGAAAATTCTGAAGTCTTTCCTATGGGAGAGTGTGCCTTTACATATGGTCAATGTTTAAAAAGAAGGAAGGAGGAAAATCTTCAAGAATTTTATCAACAAAATGTGTAACAATACAAGAAATGTATTGTTATATCAATCTGATACACACTTAAGAAGAGTTATTGTAAAATATCTGTTCTTGATATTTCTGTGAAAGCTCATTATAAGCTTCAAAATCTAGAGATTCTTGACAATCATGTCAAGTAATAAACAACAAATCAATAAGGACCGAAAAATAATATTGATTTATTACATTAATTTTATTCATTTCTTTTGAGGAACAGAGAAAGAAGAATATAAATTCAGGGAAGTATGTTGGTAACCTACCAACTGTATGGTTGAAGTAGATTTGCCTCTGCCTGAATGTTCATTTAATTCAGACTCCACTGGAAGATCATGGGAATGTCCCCAGTGCCCATTAACTAAAGAAAGGCCCTGCTGAATGAAGATGCCTTGCAATTAGTTCTGAAACCCAATGAACATAGGTGCAGCATTTCTCAGTCTTTTGTGAAAATTTAGCATTTTTAAGAATCATTTTTTTCCAAACAAAATCAGTTGAAAAAGATCACTGGTTGGCATCAACATTTCCTAATGCTTATTTTGTTAAAAATCCTGAAAAATGAATCAAATAAATTAGTGACAACCATAATGGTTTGATAAAACTAAATTTATTTTTAAAATCAAACTAAAATTTGAAGCTGACATAGATTAAGAAGTTAACTCAGACAATTCATCTAGTTTTCAGGAGAAAAAGTTAAAAAATTTGTGGGATGATGATAAAAGCCTTCTCTCAAACAAGTAACAAAAAGGACTCCTTTTTACCAAGCAAATAAAATGTCACCATCATCAAAATATTCTCCTTCTATTAATCTCACATTATATTCTTATGGCTGACTCAAGGGTAGTGGGAATAGGGAGTCATTTCTGTGTATCTAAATCAGGCCAGTCTTCACACTCTGTAGAGCAGAACAAGCAAAGGTTTAGCTTTCTTAAGTGACATTAAGATTGTCTCTCCTGCTTAATGAGCCGTCACATTTTGTGTTACATTATATCCTTGTGCATAATCCTATTTTCAGGCTCCAGCCACAGTAAAAAAAAGTATTAAAATTACTGTAAGCCTGGCAGTGAGCAAGGTGATATTATCAGTATAAGATTGGGTCCTACAGACTGCAACCCACATATTAGATTCTCAAATCATTGGGATAGGGATCAAAAACAACCTGAGAATTTTAAGATAACATTATTGAAAATGTTTTAGGCTTGCATCTATCTTTCTATCACATCTTTCTCCTCTTCAAACAGAGCTTAGAGCAAACAACTGTCATTGCTATTTCATATGGATACACATTTTCACCTGCTCCAGTGCAGGCTCATGGAACACGTTTGATTAACTGTTCCCTTCTTGAGTTATAAATATATGGAACACACTCATGAAGCAAGCACAAGCCACAGAGCAAAGCAAAATAGAAACTGAAGGTCAATCTGGTAGGAGCACTTTGGAAAGCAATTATCAGTGCTTCATTTAACTCACAGAAATTATAATTAATTTCCACAATCTTTTTAACATTCTGTGCACGGCAAAATCTCAAAATACAAGTGTTTTTTTTTTTTAATGGGTGAATTGTACAAAGCTTTACCTGGTCACGAGGTGTTACCAAAAGAAAGAAACACTTTTCTATCAGAAAAAATCCATGAATTCCTCCAATTATTCCCAAAAGTTTCCAAATATATTCTTTTCCCTCATAGAAATGTTCTATCTCTTGTGCTTCATGTTTATGTAAACCAAGAGTCTAAAATAAAGAGATAAAGTTAAAAAAATTAAATGGCAATGTTTTAATTCTTTTTCTAGAGCAAGCCATGATGTGTCAATTCAATTTATTCTCAGAATTTTATTTTCCCAGTTCTTTCAAAGTTAAATTGTGTCTTCTGAAATAATCAGCTGAATAAAAGATGATGAAATGAATTATTATTATAAGCCTCTGTTACACTTCTTCATCTCAAAGTGTTGAAAGTATTTTTAGGGACAGTTTTATGAAATTGTCTTATATATATATGAGATATATTTTGTTTGCTATATCTTGATGTTAAATTACTATTAAAAATTACTTGCATCATGTTAATATGTAAACTTCATATTGAAAATAGATAAGGAGCTATTGGAGAGGGTCTAGCAGAGGTCCCAAAGATATTTATAGGACTGGAGCAGCTTTCTTATGAGAAAAGTGTATGGGAGCTGGGCCTGTTCAGTACAGAGAAGAGAAGTCTGAGAGGGAATCTCATCAATGCACATAAATATCTCAAAGGTGGGTGCCAAGAGGGAGGTGCCAGGCTCTTTGCAGTGGTGCCCAGTGACAAGATGAGCAGCAGTGGCCATAAATCAAAACACAAGTGCCACCTCACCACGAAGTAGAATTTCTTTACATTGAGGGTGGCAGAGCACTGGCACAGGCTGCCCAGGGAGGTTGTGGATCCTCCCTCTCTGGAGACATTCAAAAACTCCTTGATGTATTTCTCTGTGACCTGCTCTAGGTGATCCTGCCTTGGCAGTGGGTTGGACTAGATGATCTCCAGAGGTCCCCTCCAACTCTAACTATTGTATAATTCTGTAACTCTGTGATTCTGTGAAAATAATGCATAAATTAATGAATGCATAATTAATGCAAAAATGCATTTCTGTTGGTGGGTGTGCTTCCATTTTTTCCCCAGTGTCACAGCACAGCAGCCCTCCTTTGCTCTGAAAGTGAGGGCTCTAAAGGCTACTGGATACATCACTTAAAACTGGTGAAGGAAAATACTGTCACACTTAAAAGGTGTTGCTGAAAGAAATGCATTTGTCTGACACTCAGTGAGAATTGCCTTCCTTAAAACACTCTCCCAGTTTTGCTTTCAGAGATGATGCATTTAGTATGAAGAAAATTTTGACCAGAATCTTAAGCGAAGCTGTGAAGGTCTCTTTCTGTGACCACTCTGATATGTGACATATCAGAGGAGCCTCTGTCAAAAATAAATGGATACACAATGGAAAATTTAGTTCTGTTTAGCATGTTATCCTGTTCTTCAAATTTAGATTATGAATTTAGGAAAAGATCATGGCACCCATTTTATTACAGTTCTGGGCCTCAGGATTAATTAGGCTGATAGCTCCTGATTCTCTGGAACAATGTGTGGAGGGGACTGTGGATGCCTCATATAACATTTGAACAATTTCTGTTAAAATGTATTTCAGAATCTGGCTCATGAAAGAAATTAGTACCCATTGCCTTGCACAGGACTTGTGGGGTTTCTGAAAAGTTTTTTTCAAAATAGGAACCTTATTTTCTTTGAATTCATCAATCATGAATTTCTACTTGTTATTATTTTTAATCTCTCTCTGAACCACAGATTGCAAATGTAATTGGAGTACTGGGGGAATTTCAGGGAAAGCTTTATTTATAAACTGATGAGCATTATCCAGATTTATATGAAACTTTTCTCCCTGTGTGCACACACAAATGTGTCAACATTTTAAAAGCACTGAAGTGTCTATTACTTACCTGAGGAATAAGATGTAGCAGTGCATCTCCAGAAAGGGTTCCAACAGCCAAACCAACAAATAGCTGTAAAATGAGTGTATAGATTTCTTGACAGGAGTTAAATAAAATGAGAGTTGTACCAAACATAGATCCAACAGTAATAAGTAAAACAGCAACAGTGCTGTAACCATATTCTGTAGGGAAAAACAAATGAAACAAAAGAAGGGAACCTTTAGTCATCCAGTATTTGTATTTGTGTTTGAGTATTTGTTTTGTATTTTTAATTGTTTTCAAGGGTATGTTTTAATACCTCTATATACAAGCACACAGGAGAAGTGATTCATTGTGCCACTGTCTGATTTCAGCTGGGATTAATTTTCCTAGTACCTGGTACAGTGCAGTGTTTTGGATTCAGGATGAGAATAATTTTGGTAACACACTGATGTTTTGGTTGCTGCTGAGCAGTGCTTGCACTGAGCCAAGGACTTTTCAGTGTCTCATGCTCTGAAATTCAGGAGCTGCACAAGAAGCTGGAGAAGAGGGGGACACAGCTGGGACAGGTGACCAAACTGGCCAAAGGGATATTGCACACCACAGAGCATCATGCCCAGTGTATAAACTGGGGGGGTGGCCAGGAGGGGCTGATTGCTGCTCAGGGGTGAGCTGGGCATCATTCAGCAGGTGGTGAGCAACTGTATTGTGCATCACTTGTTTATCTTGGGGTTTATTTCTCTCTCCCTTTATTTTTTTGTATTGTTCCTTTCCATTACTAGTCATCATAGTAGTAGGAGTAGGAGTAGCAGGAATTGTATATTTTACTTTCTCTCAATTATTAAACTGATATTAATAGCACAACCAATGGATTTTACCTTTCTCCAGTTCTCCTCCCCAACCCCTGGGGGGGGGAGGCAGTGGGGGAGTGTGCAAGTGGCTACTTCATATTTTGCTGCTGTCTAGGGTTAAGCCACAACAGCCACAGATTTTTTAGACATGTGTGAAACAGATGACAGAGTTAGAAGCTCAGGAAACATTCCTTTTTTCAGGCTTTACATGTAATAGTCTGGTGCTTCCAAATTTCAGACCTTAAGAGCTAAACAGACTGTGGCTATGCAAATTAGAGACACTCAGAGCAGCACAGTGAATAGTGTTCTGCATTTTCTTCCTCTTTTAACAGGTTTTTGCTTGAGATTCTATGTTCTCACCTGCCACACCTGCGTATCTTTACAGTCAATACCCATTTTTTTCTGTAAACAAACAAAGGCCCAAAACCTCAAATGAATGTAGGGATCTAATTTAGGTTCTAAGCATAAACATTTTGATTCAAATTGTATTTACAAATCTGCTGTGGAAATACATCCCTTCAGTTAATACACTGGGACCACCAACATATATTTTCCAGATTACTGTGATTTTTTTGAGTGTTACTCTTATCATTCTTCAGAGTTCACATTTCCAACATGAAATTTTGCACAACATGAATCCTGATTAATTTGTATGGAAGTCTTAAAATGGGAGGTAAAACACTGACAAGAAACACACATAAAGGAATTCATGCCAAAATATTCAAAACTGTCACTTAATGTTTCAAACTTTAAAAGCACTGCAAGTGCTCAGCACCTCATAAAATCAGACAGTTAATTTCACAGACTGCACATTCAAATACAAGAGTATAGTAGGTATATATGGAAGATCAAGCCTTGGTGACTTAGCCAAAACAGCATATCCTGTCTGTAAAACAGAACTCAGAATAAAACTAATGAGCCTATGCTCAGGTCACTAGGTCACACATAGGTCAAACATGGAGTCCTTTATCTGTATTAAGACAGCAGAAATGTCTCTGTGGTCATGGAAACATACCTTTGTCAAACAGCACAGGGAAAGGGCTGCAGAAAGGGCTCTTATTAATTCCATTCTGCACTTCAATAGTTCAGTTTTACTCATCTCTCACCTTTATGAGATCACTAAAATGTCATTGATTGGGCTGATGGCTTTAGACTTGGAAGAATCCCACTTAACAGTGAATTTTTCATGAACCTTGTCTATGACCTGGGTAAGCTACTTTCTTTTCTTTCTTTGTCCCTTGATTCCTGACCTGAAAAACGGTCATATCTGTGTAGCACAGAAAAGATCAAAGCAGTAAAGACTGCAAGGTGTTCAGGTAATGAGAAGAGAGATGAGATAAGAAAGAAGGACTGCTCCCTATTGAAGACCCATAATGATTCTTCCTATTCTGTATGTCTCTTTCTCCTGTAACAATTCCTGGGATATCCATGAGTGTTCTCCCATGCTTTTTAATTCTGGGATATCCACATGTGTTCTTTATGCTTTATAATTCATGTGCTGTTCCATTAGGATCATTGGGCTGCAGGATGTGGAGACAACTTACTAGCTCCAAAAAGACCTAAGTCATCTAAAGCTGGCCATGTAGGTATTAGGATAAAGGCATTGAAGACATTGATTTGTAGCCTAAAAAGTGCTCCTCTAGATGCAGGCAATTATGCTTAGATGCCCATTCCTTTTTGGTCATTCCCAATTGACCATATCCACCACCAAAATTAATGTCTCTGGTATTACACCTGCACACCTTGATTTGTAGCCACTTCCCAGATATCACTGGGTTAAAGTAAGGAAAAAACCATCAAAAAACACATTAGGAAGCCCTTAGGTCAGATCAGATCCAAATTTTTCTTTTATAAAATGGACTAAGGATTGATCACAGGAGAAGTGGAATCCATGGAAGAGATGGGGCAGAAATTTCTGGTAGCAGAGGCATGAGGGCTACAACTGCAAGTGGAAATAACCTGATTATACTCCAACTCAGTTCTTGTTCCAATTCTATCACACAAGTGCTGCTGCCCTGTTACTGTTTTTTCTGGATTTTTTTCTTACTACAGCAGTATCCTCAAAGCTTCTCTGCTATAAAATGTCTCAAGCTGAAACACCATTAGCATTCATGCAGAACTCATCTATATCAAGCATTTGCCACATCATGGTATGAAATGCCAGCTAATGTAAAATTGATGCTGTATGTAAGAGCAATGCAATGGTTCCAATATAAACCTGGTGCAAGTGTCACAAAATAAGCCCTTACTGCCAAGCAATCCACTGATAAGGAGTTGTTATTGCCTACCTGCTGGAAATATCAAGCAGTCCTCTAACAAATGAAGAAAATGAAGCTTAAAACCTTACATATTGAAATATGATTCCAAACACTATAAAATAAAGACCATTGAATCCCCTCACTTCTCAATATTATCTGACATGTATGCTATGAAATTACAGAATAAAATATAAATAATAGAGGGCATAAATCCCATTATGTTTTGGTTTATTAATAAATGAAATGTCTCTAGAAGTCCTCGCACCTCTTTATCTGAATTTAAATAATAATTTATTAATAAGAACATAACTCACTTTCCACAGTTGTTGGTGGAAGCTTTGTTTGCTTGAAGTCAGGAAGCTGACATGAACAACTTAAAAGTTGTTGAATGATAGCTGGACTGATTTGCTTGAAGTGGTCCTTAGAAATGGAGGAAGAACTGTTTTTCAAAAATATCTTCACAAGTTCATTGGCAGAGAAACAAACCTTTGTAGAAAAGTACATACAGTTACTGAACATGTTGCATATACCTGCATATAACTTTGAGGTTAAATACAGAAACTTAGAAGAACATAGAGTCATCCAGACTAGAAGAAACCTGCTATATATATACTCATTCTTGCTTATATTAGCTTAATTACTTCAATTACTGCATTTTTTTTTCCATCTAAACTTGATAGTATTATATATTTCAGGAAGACCAGAATCCTTGGGATAAATTCAATTTCTATCGAAGCCACTTAGTGTCATAAAGAGCTTACAAAGTAATACCTCTTGATATTTTATTGTCATATTTGCTATGAAAAATGTTTTAATGCTAATATGAACCATATTCTTTGCTATTGTGAAACTGCATTATTTGCAGTAAGAGTGCTATTAATATAGGGTACTGCCTACATCAAAGCAATACTGAGATTTGTCCTTGTACTGGATCTTCAGTATATCTTTCCAAGATTTTCAAATAAGTTAGATTTTTTAATTCATTAAATGAGGGCACATCAGCAAACTAGAAGCTACATAGTCTGAAATTGGCCAAAAGATGCTTAGTGATTGTACTGTTAGAGATACTTCAGAATTCCAAATACTTGTTGTTCTTGTTTGGCACATCTCTTTGTCAAAAGAAGCAATTTTTTCATGGGAGCATTTATATTTAAAAAATTTTCATGCAGAATTGAGTTTTCTTCTCCAGGATGAAACTTCTAGTAAAAACATGAGCAGTTAGCACAAGAAAACTTTTAGTGGAAATTTCTGTAAACACTTTTAAACAGAAGAACTCCAATTCAAATATGTTATGTTACTTAAAGGAATAATATTCATTTATTAATCTCATCTGATGAGCTGTGATTCAATATTAAAAAAAAAAAAATCTTTCATTTAAATTGGTCTGCATCCGAGACTCAAGGGATTCCTAAATATTCTTTCTCTCATTACTGAAGCTTAAGCTTTTGAAGTTGTTAAGTATAATTACTTTTAAATAACCCAGTTGAAACCCAACACAATCCTGCCTTTGCTCATCCATTAGTGAAGTAAAATATGCCTTGTTGTTCACTAAGAAACTGAATTAATTGAGCACTGATAGATTTTTTTTCTGAAAACCGGATTCAAGCCTTCAGGATAATGGGTGATCTTGTCACCTGGACCTAGTGTGTTCTGCCTTCAAGCCAAAGGAGAGCATGAAGACAATTCAGGAGCTACCATATTGGAAAAGACCTTAATTTTGCCTGTTCTAGGCAGTGGTTTTGACTCCAGAACTAGGGAACATATATCTGGTATCAAGTTGGAAGACTAGCTTGTGGCTGGTTATGAGCAGCATTGCTGACCAGTCAGAGCAGGGATGATAATATTTAACACCTTCACCAGCAACTTGAGTGATGGGACAGAGCGCACCAGACGGCATTCACGGGGGAAATCCAACAGGGATCACGAGTCAACATGGCCAGAAGGAAGGTAGGTCTCCAGAAAAAGCCCCTGAGGTGGGCCCTGGCAGGAAACTTGAACACGAGCTACCAGTGTGCCCTTGCGGCACTGAGCACTAACTGCACACTGGCTGCAAGAGTGGAGCCAGCAGGTAATGGAGAAAGGATACTGCCCACCACTCCAGGACATCTGGACTATGTCCAGCTTAATAAACAACTGCACAAGACTGGCAGATTGAGGGAAGTCCAGTGGAGGGCCACCAAAATGGCTATGGAACAGAAGCACATGATGTGCCAGGAGAGGCTGAGGGACCCGGGTTTGTTCAGTTTGGCAAGAAAAGGCTTGGTGGGAATCTTAAGTCTTCAACTGTCTAAGGTGAACTATAAACTATCAGGAAAAGATAACCCAAATCTTCTCAGAGGCATACCACAAAAGAATGAGAGGCAAAAAGCTGCAGCAACAAAACCCTCCAATTTGCTATAATAAAGAAGTCCATTAAGATGAGGGAAATAAAGCACTGGTATGGGTTTCCCAAAAAAATAATGTATAATCTCTGTATTTGGAGACATTCAGAATTCAACTGGTCATGGCTCTGTGAAACCTGATCTGACTTTGAAATTGGCTCTGTTTTGAGGAGTAGGATAGACAAGATGAGGTCCACAATTACTATGAACCCAAATTTTAATGTGAATTTTTTACCAGGAATTTTCAACAAAAAGCAAAATCTCATCTGTAAAAATAAACTGTCCACCCATACATAAAAAATAGCTGTTAAGGTCTATTATGTCAAATGTTCTTGTAAGACTTGGGGCACGAGGACCTGCATCTTTTCCTGTTGCTGGCCCCAGAATAATAAAGTTTTTAACACAAGGAGGCAGAGAACTGTCTCCATTAGAAAAGCAAGTAGGTGTGTGCTCCTGGAGGATGATACCAAAGAAAAGAGCAAATCGAATTTGCATATTTTCATGTGAAAAACTGGATGGATGGATGGATAGATGGATGGATGGATGGATGGATGGATGGATGGATGGATGGATGGATGATTTGGGTTTCCAAAATCCATGTTTGTTTAATGAGGAATAGTAAATGAATACATAGACATTGTGACAAGGATTAATGGAATTTCAGATTAGTTATCTTATTACATCATCTGTCACTTACTTTTTTAATATACATTTTTAAATGTAGAGAAAATGATTACTTTAAAAGAAAGCAGTGACCCTTTTTCTGTGGTAATGTTTCAAATAATAATTCCTATATAAAAATTAAATTATACATCTTAATGCAGTTAGCAAACACAATCCATAAATGAGTCAATATCTTGTATGTAGCAGAATCTGTTACTAATGAAGCACACTGGCTATCATAGGTGCAGAAAACAGGAGACAAAATTGGCAACAAAACAGTGAAACACAAAATGTTTTAATGGAATATGTCAAGGAAAATAGAGCTAAAAAGAAGAGGAATGGGAAAAAAAGCCTCTGAGAATACAGAAGAGAAATTATCTTCTGTTCAGATTTTTCTTTGTGAGTTTATTTTTATGTATACAGAATATTTGGCTTTCAGTTGACTCCTGAGACTCCGATAATGTCCCTGCATACTTATCTTTTGAGTTACAGTTGGTATCAGAAGTTCAACACATCAAAAACTGAGCTTTAAAAATACTTCAATTGCTGGAGAACAATTTTACTTTTTTTACAGATAGTATCACTACTGATTTCTGTCCTTCATAATTTAAAATTCATATGAAACACATTTAAAATGACCTTAATTTAAAATTATTTTGAGACCCCATTAACAGCCTCATGATGCTGATCAGCATGATCTTTTTTTGTGGTCAGCTGCAAAGAAATACATGTATTGATAGAGTATGCATTTCAAATGCAAAACAATTACACAGATAAATATCTTTCAGAATAGCATTTAACCAGATGAAATTTGTCTCAGTTCCCCATCATAAAATGACCACACAGCAAAAGTCAGTTGCACATCAGTGCATTCTCCTAAATGGAGAAGAAACATTGCCACTGAGGTAATGTAAATGGTAAAGAATTGGAAACAATAGAAAAGTGTTCTTTGAAGTATATATTTCAAATGTATGCATCAAAATATATACCAATTATATACTTTAAAGTCTCCTTTTTTGTCTAAGGAATGATACCCAGTCTAAAGGATGGAAGTCAGTTACCATCTTGATCATTTCTATAAACAAAATTTATTTGTTTTTAAATTCTAAGGATAAGGATAAAATCACCTGCAATAAGCCAGTGTCCTTCAAAGTCCTCAGAGAGGATGCAGGGGAGTAGCTAAGGCTCTGTCTTACAGACTTTATACTTTCTAAAGAAGGCTTCTGGATCCCATAAATGGTTATTAAAAGAGTTTGGAAATGCCCAATCTTCAATTTACAGAAGCTTTTTAAAAGCAACTTGCATAAAAACTTCAATTTACTTTGTTTTCATTAGTACAAAATAATCCTTCTTTCCATGAGGTCACTTAAGGGGTCCTAGAAACTCTGTGACATACAATCACAAGAAATCTCTAGTATCTGTGTGAAAATATCAAAGCCATTGCTCCAGTCCTCTGTGTCATGAAGAAACACCTGATTCTGTGTAACATGATTCATTGTTAGCCCCTCCCAGTGATTTTAATTGCACATTCAACATCCATTAAGTTCTTTCCCCAATTAATATTTAAACAAATACAGCTATATAAATGTATATTTTCATCAGTATCTACATGCCTTTTTAAAACTAATACATCTTACCTCAGAAATATTTTATTGTTTGCAAATCAAGTTAAACTTCTGTCACTGAAATTCTGCCACCAACACTTTAATAACATAAAAATAAATTAACCTGGTCCCAATCTGTGTTCCTTTCACGATCTTCAAAATATCCTTTCAGATGGTCTCCTTTTGTATGGTTTCCTTTGACTGGCATATTTCTTCTTCCAATATCTCTGACTGCTGCACTGTAATGTCTTCTTTTGTGACTGTGAAACTGTCCATTTACAGCGCAGGTCTTTTTGGCTGTAAGCACATTTAGTAGTTGTTCTAGTTCTAGTAATTCATTAGAGAATAGATATGTTACCATGGGAAAATGCACACTTAAAAGAAAAAACATTTAAAAGACAGTTCTTTTCTTTCTGTTTGTTCTAACATTAATTCAATCCCTCATTTTAATACTATTTTCTCAGTTTGGTACTGGAGGCAATTTCTGCTTCACAGCTCTGGAAGTTCCAGACACCCAGATCCTCAGCCTTTCCTTCTTTACATACCATGCTCAGAGGTTTTGCCTATGACTGTCTCAGAAGAAAACAGATGTGACTGAAAGGCAATTTATCCTTTATTTAATCATCACCTCTGACAAAGTTCTCTAGTCATTGCTAATTAACTTCACTGTTCTTAAAATTTTCCTATGCAAAGGGAGCTCCACACTAAACTGCCACAGCCAGGTATTTGGATCAGGAGACAGATCCTCTCTAGGGTGTCCTGAAATCAATCTTCAGAAGTGCAACATAGGACAGTGAATCTTCTGTCTGCTTTGATTAACTGGGAAGGCATGCCTGCTCCCAGCACTGAAACAGCAAGGAGAGAGCCAGGATCCCTAAGCCCAGTCTGAGATCGTGTACCGAGGTACCTCATCACATAGCTTGGGTGCAGTGGGTGCTTCTGCTGATGGAAGGCCGGGTTATTTGAGGAGCAGGCCCTATGCTATTTTACTTATTGCCTGCCTTCACCCCTGCATTTTCAAATGAAGCCATGGTGATAATTTCTGTAAACCTTAATTTGTCCATTAAAAAAAAAAAAAAAGTGGTCCACAAATAAATTTAAGGAAATTTAGATTAAAGAGAATATTTTCATGCCATAATCCTTTATTTTTTAATGTTGTTACTCAGAAAATGCAAATGTATAATCTTAATCATAAATATCACAATAAGATTTCTGATGTTTCACTACTTTCTTTTGTCTGCTTAAATAAACAGATCTGAATGGAGCTGCAGGTATATTTGTTTTCTAAATGTAGTAAAATCTAATTTCCTTTTGCATGCTTCCAGACTCTTACTCTTTCCTGAAGTTGCTATTAAGAATTTAAATAAATTTAAAGGGACAATATAATTAGCTTAGAATTAAAATACACTTACTCTGTAAAAAAATGATTAAGCATATTTTTTTATTTTTCTGAATGACATCCTAACAGCACCAACCATAAAGTCCTGCTATTATATTCACTGGGCCCCAGATTTCACCATATATAGCTATTTAGCAGCACTGTGCTGAGTGGGCTCCATCCATTCTTGTGAGTTAACTATTTTAGAAGATCTGACTGGGCAATTTTAAAGGAAGGGCTTTGCTGCCAAACCAGTTTATGTAAACACAATCTAGGAGCCCCAGTTCAGGGCTGAAAATTAGTATTTTCTTAATATTTATTTTTGTGATTCAATTCACCTCTGTGTAACCTATGAATGTTAAAATTTTTTTGCTTATGCCCAATTCAACTCTTTAATCTGTTTTAACCCATACTTAATGTAACTTTTAAAAAATGATTTGAAAAGCTTGTGAACTGTTGCTGTTAGCAATTGCCACAAACAAGGAAAAGTAGATGTCTTATAACAACCTTCTAAATCCATACTATGCCCTGAGTTGGAGGTGTAGCTTCTTAAACTGCTAAGCAGGCACAACCTTTTACAGACATTAATAGCTGCTGTTGCTGAGAGCTCAACATTTGTTTTGTTTCATTTTGTTTCAGGTTTTTTGTTTTGTTATTTTTGGACTGCTTAGAGCACTCCTATACTTCTATTTATTTATGGGTAAGTAGCATTGCTGGTAAGTCCAGCAATAAATTTTCCTGAAGAAAATGAACTTTGCGTACTCCAGCTTACCTGTCACTTGGAGCTCAGTGGTGCTATTTAGAGAATTGAAAATATATTTTATAAAGAATTCTGGGGAAGGCAAACTTGCTTTCCCCATACAGACTCCTTGGAGAGCCAGAGTAAGGATTAAAGCAGCCAGGCGTGGAAGAGTGTTTTCATCAGCACCATCTCTGTCCATGATATCAGCATTTTTCTCCAGAGTGCTCACATCAACACACTGAAATCAGGAAAAGACAGCATGAAGACAATCCTGGTCACCTCCATTTAAATAATCAGAGTGAGAGGAGGAGAAACTGGGGAGAACAATTTCACAGACAGTCAGAGTAGAAAAAATGCTAAGATGGAAGATGTAATTGCCAGCAGGACAGCAAATCAAAAGACATTTTCAGACAAACAGGCACAGAATTAAAAATCCTGAACATTTACTCAGTGTCTAATGGAGAAAAAGTGCAGTCCTTCATTCAGGTTATTTTTTCTTAGTGTTATTCTCCTTCTGTTTCTATTGTTTGCAGTCTCCTCAATTACATCTACAGCTACATCCAAAAAGTGGAAGAAAGGAGAGGAATTTTTGTTAAGGCACGAGAAATAATACAGTCTTTAACTCTTCATCTCAAACTTCAGAGAGAATTCTTTAAACAATTTTAGCTCCTTACCTATTAAATGAAATCAATAGTTTGTTATGGAGTAGTTATCTGGGGACAATATGGAAAGATAAAATTTTGCAGACAAAGGATGACTTTCCTGCTGGGTGACCAAATAAAAACAGTAGTCAGTGGTATACACCCATGTGTGTGGATGCCTGCAAACTCTCTCAGTTACCCAGAAACTTATCCCCCTTTTCTCATTTTCTTCCCTTTTATCCTTTCTTGTTTATTGTCACTGCAAATAGTTGGGTTTGAATGAAACAACCAAATCAAAAAATAAAGGCAAAAATTGCTTAATTTAATTTGTTTCTAACTCATATTAACAAAATTAAAATGTCAGCTAGATGAGCCAGTACAGTAATTTATTTTATACATACTCATGTCTCTGTATGTAGGCCATAAACACTGCAGAGGACGATGACATTTCTTTTCCTGTTCATTCACTGCACATTAAAATTTCCACAACCCAGAATTTAATCTCTCATTTCAAACAAGATATTTGGTGCTATGACTAAAGAAGAGGATATTTTCTGTGAAATCAAATTACATAAAGAGCCACTAAAAGTGCTTTTCTTCTATGACTACTACCCTGCACTGTTGGCCCTTTTCCATAATGCAAGTGTTGTGATGCCAAGTATTATGTTTTGTTTATCTTTCATAAAAGAAACCTCTCTTCCCTCAAGTCAGTGTGTGGGGAAGTCTCAGTTACTGGACAGGCTTGACAACTGATTATACTGCCAGCATAAACAAACAGAACCCTCAGTAAAGCATATTATGGGTTGTTATTCTATCTTGACATTCCAAATACCCTCCAATACCTCTTTATAGTTGCTCAGATACCAGTGGAGTCCTTGGAAATCAGCACGTTCACCAAGACTCAGAACCAAAAGTACTGGTCAATGAATAATTTATGGTGGGAAACAATTACACAAAGAAGACAGAGACATGGAAGTGTAGAACCTGACAAGGATTTAATCACAGCACAGTAATTCACTATTTCACCTATACCAGCCAGTAATGGAGCTGTCATGCTTTATACCATTGAAATGCAAACACTGCTAGTGTATCTATACTGACAAATACAAGAGATGAGAAAGTATTTTCTGTCCTTGGAGCCAAGTGCAAGATCTTGCATCTACACAGCTGTGCTCTTTTCCATCTGCCCTAAGCAGGGCAACTGCATCTAAATTATCTATTAGGAATAGTCCCTAATGTGCAGTATCTCTCCAACCACGTTGCAGCAGATCCTGTGGAAGTGGCAGATGCCAGAAACAACTCACAGGAAAGCATTAAACAGCACATATAACACAACACCAGTCTCCAGCCTGTGCTCCTCACACTGTCATTTACCAGTTTTCTGAAGGATTGTGATACTGGCACAGTGTCTGTACTAGCATAAAGGCATTGCACCTGTAATAAAGATGAAGCTATTTTTACGTATGTTTTCTTTACCTGGTTTTCCGAAGTTTTAAAATGTTGCCTTACTGCAGCCAAAATATCTTCAGTTTCATTCCGTGAAAAAAAATAACAGTCTTCATCACGTCTTAAACTAAGCATACTCTGTAGGTAAAATTTATAATCCTTATCATTCAAGCTGAACTCTGAAGAACACATATCTCTACGATGAAGAATGTAGTAGAGAAGGATAAGAGAAATTCTCTCAAATACTTCTTCACTGAGATGGTCTTCTAAATCTCCTCCAGCTACTAGTAACAAAGCATCTGGTTCAAGGCACTGTGAAGAAATAAAAATTAATGGAAATTCAACTCAAGTGACACACTGTGAAGCATCTGCAAATACAGATAGGAAGGACAGCAGGAGAATACAACTTCTATATTTAAGGGATCAAACCCAAAACTACACAGATGCAGGCTGATGGAATGGCAGGAGGAGGGTGCAGGTAATTCATTGCAGTTCTATGGCTGCAAGATCATACCATGGGGTTTTTTCCAGACCCCCTTCGGTTTTTAAGAAAAGTCAAGTGCCCTAGAGATGGGACTTTGAACAGCTTGGTCTATTGGGAGATGCTCCTTCTCATGGTAGGGGGAGTGGAACTACATGATCTTTAAAATCCCTTCAAACTCAAACTATTCTATGATTCTGGTTTTTGATTCTATGATTTAGTGGTTTGAGATTAGGAATTCCTACAATTAGGAATAATTCTGATCAATCATTTTAGAGAGCAAAAGCCTTCCACTGACTTCAACAGATTATACTTCTGGTTATAAATATATTGGATAAAGGCTAGGGCTATTCATATTTTCATCTGTGCATTCTATGTGTTTACATTCTAAGATAAAAGCAGTTGCTGAACCATAGTTAATTGAGGCTATGTAAACAGAATTTATATCATATTCAATGCACTGTTCAGAGACTTAATTGACCCTGTAATCACGCAGCTATTTTTATGTTTCTCAATGGATTCTGTTAACTGCAACAATGAGATCCAGTGCAGAGAGCCAGCACAAGGTCTCAACCTCATTTAGTCCTTCAAATGCATTTCAAGAGGGACTGAAATTACATATTCATCATGTGCAGGCTTTACATCTGAGCACAGATCTTTTAATACGTGTATACATACACACACACACACATTCTCTCTCCCTCTCTCTCTCTCAATTTTTTCTTGCTACAAAGACACTTTCGAGAAACTTTTGCCACTCATACCAAAGTTAGTTAGTAAATTAGACCAGAAATTAGACCAGAAGACTAACAGAGGTCTATCTCAGGCTATGACAAATAAGACACTGAAGTCCAAAAATAAACAATCTTTCTTGAAGAGATTTTGTAATTAACATTATTCATTCTGTATCTGGTTTTCTCTCACAGATTCCTTTCCAAGCATGTTATAGATGTGTCAGCTAATCTCAACAATGGGAGAGCAGCTGAACCGTACATTTCAGAGAAGAAACTACAACACATGAGATACCATGGGAGGATCAACACTGCACTAAAATTAATGAATCCACACAGAATCCAGCTTGTAAGAATAATTTTTTTGTGGCTACAAGCATGATGTATTGGTTGGTGGGGCTCGCCTTTTATGTTAGTTCATTTTCCTACACTGAAGCTGTGTTAATGAAACTCACATTGTCATGTTCAGAAGTCAAAGTTCCTTGGAGGAACTGAGAGAGCTGCTACTTTTTAATATGAAGAATTCCAACCAAAATTCTCAAAATACTGAATCTAAAATAAAAGAAAAAATGAAAACTGTGGATATTAATATCCAAATTAACTATCTATATACATAAATAAACTAGAATACAGTATGATTCA
Source organism: Rhipidura dahli (assembly GCA_013399225.1). Classification (NCBI taxonomy): domain Eukaryota; kingdom Metazoa; phylum Chordata; class Aves; order Passeriformes; family Rhipiduridae; genus Rhipidura; species Rhipidura dahli. Next base: position 1,190,143 of record VXAC01007128.1, read on the forward strand.
CTGGGTCCTGCCTACATTAATTTTCAAGGTCTTTAAGCATAACTTCTCGCAATGCAGTCTCTGAGAATTACTCTTTGGACTAGCAAAGAGTATTCTGTTATAACTATTCTCTTTTCTGTCCTAAAGATTTCAAGTCAGTCAACCAGCCTTTATGAACACTCAGTAGTAATACAATAAATATATAGCATGAAGTTGAAGATTTGAAAAGATTTCTGAAAGATTTTAAACCCCACTGGGGATAAATTGCAATCAGTGAGTCCATTGTTCGCTCTTGCAAGGAAGACGACTGAAAAAAGATTGCTAATTTAGAAGGAAGCAGGTGCATTGTAAAAGATGCAGTTACTCCATAGTATATGGGTAGCCCATGGTGAATGACCCTTGAAGAGATATTAAGACAATATAAATTGGTTTGTCTTTGGGTTGGTTTGTCTGTTTCTTTGTAAGTTTGGGGTTTTGTTTTTTTTTTTTTTTGCTGCTACTAATATTTTTACAGGAATAATCATCTGCATGTCCTTCATTTAGAAATGCTTACTTCCTATAAAAAAGAAGCCCAGAACTTGGGCACTGAAGTCTGAGTTTCTCTTGTTTAAGTGGCCAGAAGTTCCAAAAAGATTTTCTTACCAAGGCAAGAATCATATGACTTCTGTGTGTTTAGGAGATGAAGAAGTGTCAGATGCCATTCAAGAGCTGCCAGCCCCTGCCCAAAGGGTCTTAGGGCCACTACATAACAAAAAAACAGAAGAGGGTCTAAAAAAGTGTTAAACTTAACTGCTTTTAAATACCCATTAGAGATATCATTAAAAAAAAAAAAAAAAAAAAAGAAAGAAAGAAAGAAAAAAGGANAGAAAAAAAAAAAAAAAAACACCAACCAAAAAAAAACCCTCTGAAAACAAAGTCATGTAGTACAAACAGAATCCTGGATTTAAAAAGGAAATTTAAATGTGAAATCAATTAGTGATTCCCAAGAGGTATGAGGAAGAAAATGCCAAGATAAGGTGGGGCATGCTGTTTCAAAATTTGATGATCCTGAAGGATAGTGCCTCTTGCACAATTTTTGATGTCTTGGTTTACCAAACCTTGTTAAATAATGATGGGTGATTTCAGCTTCGTGCCATGTGGGTTCCATGTGACTGAAAATGCCACATCTCTCTCAAGGATTTCCCAAAGAAAATCATGCTCCTGTGATGCTGGCACAGAAACACTGAGTGCAGGATGTGTGCAGTGTCTCTGACTCAGCCAACACTGAGGAGTGCAGGAAATGCTGACAGTCCTCAAACTCTTCCTACAGGAAGTTTCCAAGATGAAGGCTGAACAGAGCAGCAGAACCGACAAAAGTCAGCCCCAGCTAAATTTCCCTTGGATTTCTTCAATCCAAGGACACAGAGGGCAAGCTCTCCAGAAATGTATCACAAATACAAGAAAAAAGCATGGCACTCAAGAACAAAAACAAAGAGGATAAACAAAAAACTTCTCCCCTGTTTAGTGACGTTTAGGAGGATGCTATACCCACATTTAATACATCATCAGCTTTCAATCTGGGCCCATATCTGATACAATTTGTTGTGAATATGTAAATAATCTCCTTCATGAAAAATTATCCATTTAGGTAATGACAGGCATCTACAATATTTATGTATGAAATTTCACATATGGGCTTATATAAAAAATGGGAGCATTTTTAGAAAGGGTCAATTAAGTGAGCAGCTCTCTACTGCACAGGATAACAAGACTCCCATTTTGTTGGCTTGGCAGATTGCCGAGAACAGCACCTTGCAAAGCATTCACCTTTCTGACCATCTTCGTAAATGTGGTATAAAGTGACACTGCTGTATGTAGGTCACTGAACAGTGCCAGAGCCAGAGTAATGAAAGCCAGGGCTAACCAAGCCCTTTGTTGTCCCTTTCAGTTAAGTTGCTCACTAACACTGTCCCTGTCTTTTCTTCACAGAATCAGGAATGAGCTCTGAAAATATTCTCAAGTAGACAACCAATCCCTCTGTTCAACTGTACCCTGGACTACTTCCAGTTTCAATTTGGATTTGTAGGTTCATTGTTCTGCCTTTCATTTTCCTTGACCTGAACTGCTTACCGAAACCCTCCCCTAAATCTTGAATGTTTCAGTGACGTGGCACATAAATCTCAGACAATCCTGTCTGGGTTTTATTTTTATGAAGTAAAATCTAGAACAACAACAACACAAAACTGGCAGAACTGATCCCCAGCACTTACCTATGTCTTTCCACAGTGGAAATCCTGTGCCCCAAATACAAGCTCATGCTTTTTATTGTTAGATCAGGTTTCAGTAGAAAAAATTTTGTTGGAAAACAAACACTTGGCAGCTTTAAAAGGAAAGTTATTAGTGTTACGCGACTGAAACATGGCATTTTTGAGGAATGTCTCTCATGTTTGGAATATCTCTTCATGAGCTCAAACAATAAATAATAATTCAAAATGAAACACAGAAGGGACAGGGTTTTTTGCTGCAACAACATGTTTTTTACATGTTTAGGTATCGTATTCAGGACAGTATCACTAACAAATAGTGTTAGAACTCACTGACGATCCTGTAAAGATATCCCTCATTAATTGAAGCACTAACCAGATTACAATCCTCTTGCATGCCATAAATCCGCTGTGGGCACTCAGCTCTCTCCAGTAACATTGTGACCAGTTCTCGTGAGTGGTTCATGTGGAGCTCAGTGTTTTCAGCTGAGAGAACGCGTAAAACATCCATCAGAGAGCCTCTGCTGGGAGGATTGCTGCCATCCTGCCCATGCTCTTCCCCAGGCTGTCCTTCAGCAACGAGCACGCTGAATATGAAAGCAGAACATACCACCCCAAGAGCTGGATGCTTGGTCAGAAAACACATCTCCTCTTCCTGCAGTGCGTGATCTGCACTGAATGTTGGATTGCTCTCTGCACTTCACAGCTTAAACTCGAAACCTGAAGAATCTGAATGGTAAAGGGGAAAAAAACCCAACATTTTAATTAGTGTGAATGCAAATGTTCGAAAGGATTTATTAATTGGTCGGCTAAGCTGATTTGCAGTGACAAGCTGTTTTTGAACAACAGGGAGCCTGTAAGGGCTTTACAGCACAGAACAGCAGGAAACTGAGACAACCATGGCCTCAAAACTTCTTTAGAATTACCAACAAGCAGTTGTCTCAAAGTGCCCTTCCCTTTTCTTAAAAATAAAGTCTATGGCTTTCATTTCAGTGTTATGTTACTGTATTCACTAATAATTCTTCTCAGTAAGAATAGGAAAATACCATGGCTTTCACTTTCATTTCATTATGAAAACAGTTTTTTAGGAACAAAAATAGCTGTAAATAAGTATTACTACTCTAATACTGATAGGAATCTGCAGTAATTACATTATACAGCAATAATGTAAAGCAGGTTATATTGTCAAAACACTTTACCGGCATTACTAAACTCCATCTATAACAGCACAAAAAAAGAAGGAACAATATTTACTTAAAAATTTGTGATATTTTAGCACTAGTCAGACAGAAGAACTACAATGCTTAGGTTACGATTTCACTCAAAGAACTGAGTGAATAAACAAGACAAACAAGCTTAACTTGTTAACTCTAGGTGCAAAAGACATTTTGTACTATAAATCTGTCTTGTCACAATCCTTCCTAATAAACCACTTCCTCTGCTTTAACAGTAATCAATCTCAATATCAAAGCACAAGAAATATAAAAGAGTTTCACTTCTGATTTCCACAGAAGTTTTTATTTTATTGATGGGCAGATGCTGGCAGTGACATACATATTCAGACAGCAATGCAGATGTGTTAAACAGCCACATATACATTCATCTTCTTTGAACTGCAATATGATACACGTTTGATTTTAAAGGAAACTCTCCTAACAAAGTATTTAAAATGAAAAAAAACCTTCTGAATTCAAATGGGTATTCGGTCAAATAAAAGTTAGTATAGTTTTAGATATTAGGAAATCTTTTGGTATTTAGATATATTTTACTGTTAGCAATTAGGAATATTATGAGCATTTATTTCTAAATGTTATTTTCTTACCTTCTGAAGGGAAAAAGAATGCTTGTGTATCTAGCTTTGTGTCCTTCTCAATCCTCAGAAGTATTTAGCTGCTGGAAGTCCAATGTTTTTAAAATTCCTTGATGGTGCTCTGGAAGCTGGAGGGGATTAGTTTATTGCTGCCTTGAAAAGTTTTCAGTTGCTATGGAGAGAGCTGCCCTTAAGGTAACAATGGAGGTGGATAGGAATTAGTACATGTTCTTCTTGTACTTGCAAGTTCTAAGCATTGCATTATTAAATTTATTTCACATATTTTAGTAGTTATCATTTTATGGAAACAGTCTGTTTTAGAAGTACAAGATGTATAAAATCTACTAAAGAATGTATTTCATTATGATGGATAATACATGCAAGCACTCATAATGGTTCTCTGTGTTACTAAATTGTCTGATCAATTCTATAACAACCTGGATTTTGTTTTTTTCATTAAAATATTGCTACTTTTTGAAAATATGAGAACACAATAGAAACAGAAATCTTCTTAATCACAGACATAGAGAAATGATATTTTTTCTTTGCAAAACACTGCCCATAGAGAACAGTATCTTTCATCCCCACTTATTCTGTGTCACATTTGCACCAACTGAAAAAGCTGGGTTAGCTCAGCCTGTGGTGAAAAAATTTTTGTCCACCCACTCAGATTTTCCAGAAGGATGCTGTTACAAAGTTGACATTTACATCACCATGCCATTACAATATTATTGCACTGGAAGTCAGCAAAAACTGTCACGACTGACAGATTTCCACAGAGAATGGTACACCAGTCATAGCAGTCTCCCACCATCCAAACCTTCCATGCTGGTATGAAGGCCTAGCATCTCAGCTGGCTCAACAAATCCTGTAAGCCTGTAGAAATAGAAACATCAGAATTCCCTCTAAAGCTAGATTAATGAAAAAATCTTGGGTTCTAAAATGTCTGTAATGTCTCCTACAAGGTGGTGAGCTCAAAGGGAGCAGCCTTGTTTTGGCAAGACTGAGAACTGACAACTGAAACTGACTATAAACGAATTAAACTGACAACACCAGTTTGAGGGAAGTGCAAAATGTAAACAAATGTTCTCAAAAATACAAAGTACAATTACATTACAGATTCTTGTGTAATGAAGGCTGAGTATTTTAAAAATCAGTCCTACTTTTAAATATTCTTTTATTTTACTTCATAAATTGCAAACAATATTTATCAAACTAACATTACTAAATATACCACTTTATGAAAACAAGAATTACAGAAATTTTCATATAAATGTTTTTAGAAGAATGACTGAAAAGCAGAAACACATGATAATCTGCACTTCCTCTGGCTTTTTTATAATTTGTTGTGTCAAACAAAGCTAACTATGTCCAGATTTGTTCCACTAATAAAAATAATCTCTCAGATAATGGGGGAACAGCTTCCAGCATTTAATTCTGGGGATTTCTCAATCTCCAAATAAACATAGAATAAGTTTATCGGTATATAATTTGATTTTTGTGTATAATTACAAATTTAATCTAAGAATTCATTCCATCCAGTAAAAGTGTACAAACAGAGGGTGAGCTATTTCAGTTTACTGAGAAAAGCTAACATTTAAAAACACGTGATGATTTTTAACTATTGAAAGCTTCTGAGAGATTTGCATAATAATACTGGCTACAACTTACTTTAATATTTATATTACAGAGGGATGGCAAAAAAAGAAAACATTCCATACATTAAAAAGCAACAGATAATAATTGGTTCAGGCTACTATGGCTGATCTCAAAGGGGAATTCACTTCCCTTTTTATGACTAAGTGTTGCAAACCTCCTCTGGCTTGGAAATGAGCTTCTCAGTGGTGGCAAAATCATTGACACTGACTCAAGGCTCAGCCTCTGCTTTTACCCTTGACACTGTGTTTTCGGCCATGCCACTGTTGTTAAAGAATTATTCTGTCTACACAGCATTGCTACTTCTGAAGTAATTGCTGGCATCAGTTGCTAAGTCTTTTCTTCAAACCCTTGTCCAGTGGCATTATTCTCCCACTACCTACCCATCCTGAAGCTGTTCCAGCTGATCAAAAGGGACTGTGACAACAACAGAGCTGTGTAGTTAGACACCCATTAGAAATCTGCTGAGATACACAGACAAAAATGAATCATTTGTACAGTTTAATATCTTAAAACCTCCCGAAGCACCTATTGCTAATATTGTAACTCATGTGTTATGAGACTACCATTTTGACTCAAATTTGACTGCATGCCTTTTGGAGCATTTTGATAAAGGGGAAGAAAAGTCCATGCACAATGCTCATAAGCCAGAGGCTCTCCATTTACTGTAGAATGATAATATATATGGAAAGAAAACCTTCAGAAGAACTGGAGAACTGGGGTATCTCAGAATGAAGTTTATTACCATTCTAACATGACAACAGATCCTCTACAGCAAAACTAGAGGTATGATGAATTTTCTGATTAAATAAACAATTTTTTAAAAAAATATTCCATTTTACACTTACTTACTTATCTTGGCACGATCAAGTATTGATCTGAGAGCAAGAATTTTCAGAAAAAATCACTATTTTTAAATTAACTTGAACAATTACCATGCTGGGGTACTTGCATGAGATTAACTGCTTGCTGACAGGCATAGGTGTATATCCCAGGAAAATCAGTAAAAGAAGAAATAAGATAAAAAGAAGAGCGATAAAAATGTGAACTTCTCAAAACTCTATTTCATGACCAGATTCATGATCCCAGACAAATGCATATAAAATTTTTTCCACCCACAGATAAAACCTTTTATGATTTAGAAAGCTCATACAATAATAACTGATGTTCTGAGTGAAAAGGACTGAAGGCAATTTACAAATGGCGTAGACACAGAACAGGCTGCAAGGCCTCTCTGGTAACAGCGTTTTATTTAGTTAGTTAGTTTTCATTTTAAGTGAACCAGTAAGACTAACTGCAGCTTATCTGGTTTCTCCCACCTTCACACCTGCTGTGAGAACAAAAGCAAGCTGCCCATTCACAAATGCCAGGGATAACTGCACTCCACAATTTACTCTTTCAAATGATTGGTGAATAAATTGTATAGGAATAAGAAAACTCTTTAGAGGACTCACTCTGAGATGACAAGGGCATTCCCATGAGCTCTACCAACATGACAAATGGCTTTATTTTATTTGTACAGCAGAATGGGAGAGGATGTAGGCATAATTTTAGCAAGACCCCTGCTGAACTTTACATCATACTGGATAATGCAGCTATATAACTCTTACTCCTTTAATACTGTGTAACTTGTTTTGATGTACTAAGCAAATGCATTTTTTTCCTTTTTACTAATCACAGCAATTATGGCAAATAGAAGAGAATCCTCTGGCACTGCAGCTTTCCTCCATATTATTAATGTGATGTGTGCACATTGTGTAATTACAGCCATAGGCAGCATACTGACATATGAAAGAACTACATTTTGCATGTAATTTGTGTAGAATTTCAATACATAAAGTATCTTTGCCAATGAATTAATGCCAGACTGCTGTAATAAAAAATTTCTGTACTTTAAAATTACCACAGTAAATTAAGCTTTTTGGGCATCACATGCCAATCTTAACGGTATCACATATATTAAGGTTGCCAATGAATTAAAAGAAATTAATATTATTGAAATTATCCGAGTTACATTTATTAGCATAGAATTTCATATATATATATATACACACGTGCCTGGAACAAGTCTTGTTGTAGTTCAGGATTACAAAATTCACTTGTTAGCAAAAGTTTTCCAAGACAATCTGGAAATCTATTTACATTAAAGTAGACTAGCAGGAAAGAAAGAAGTTAAAGATTACTCTAGGCCAGCAAGCCCTCTTATGTTTTAAGAAATATACCTCCAGAAGTGCCTTCTCACGTATTACAGAGTTGCGGCGACATTTATTGTCCTAAAGTATTATTGTCATGAAATCTGTGTTTTGAAATTAAAGTGTTAATTCATATGGGAATTGTGATCTAAAACTTAATTAATTGCCTCCATCTGACCATAGACTTCTCCCTCACACAGTCTCTCTATTGCTAACTCTCTGGTTGTGTTTAAAACAAAACAAAACAGACAAATAAGAAAACAAAAAGCATTGGGATGTAGGGATAGCCATCCATACAATTAAATGATAGCAATTATTATGAAGAACTTAGAACGGAAGGTATTAGTATCTTGGCCATGAAAATAGGAGGTTTCATAAATATGGATATAATGTTGTTTATTTTCAAATTAAAGAATACATAGGGAAAAAATGCTCTTCTGTTCATTCTTATGAACTTCAGCAGCCTAACTTTTCTGAAGCTATCTAAACATTAAACTACAGCTACTAGACCACCAAGTCAGCTTCAGTTATCTCACCTCCTCTTGTACTAAACAGATGCAAAAATCAGTTCCTAAGCTTTTCACTGCCTATTGTGTGGTTTTGTTCTGAGCATTATCAGACTATTATGTATGTTGTTTCTTTTTTGTTCCTTTAGGTTTCCAAAGAAACTGGGCTCAAAAAATGAGTTGATTTTTCTAAGAGTGTCTTATCCAGTCCAAAGCATTTACAGTCTAATTATATATGTTGAATTATTAAGTAGCCCAAATGAAATATTGTGTAGTATTACAGCATAGACCACTGAGTAATATTTTAATAGAAAAAAATAGAGTTTAAAATTGAAAAATAACCTTTTGACAATTATACTGTTCACCTTGTAGGAAACTGACATATATTGTGTGTTGCATCTTTAGCCATTGACTTCTGACCTCAGCATATTGATTTTTTCCTTTCCTGCTGATACCCATCAACTTATGCTTGAAAACCCCTCAAATTTTCTTTATGTATATGTGTATTTTTTCTTTATACAAATATTCATGAAATATTTATAAGGAATTTTTACTATTAGAGAAATTGGGATAACAAGTGATTACTCACTTGTTTTTTTAAACTATGACTCAGTGTTCAGTTCTAAGGAAATTCTCACAATACAGAAGAGTCATTTCAGGTAAATACCTGTTGTCTGAAAGATGACTGATGTTTCTCAAGGTCTTCTAGTCTACCCAAAATAAAGAAAAAATATAAGTTTCTGAGTCATGAATACAAGACAGAATGAGAGAAGAGTTTCTTTCGATCTCTTTGTCTTAAATTCAGGAAGTTTGTAAGTGGCACCAACAGTAAGAAGAGCTTACAGAATATTTGATTGATTAGATTAGCTTCAAGTAACAGTTGCTGAAGCAATCAAGGTGAAAAGGAAAATCCTAAAATGGAAGGACAATGAAAGAACCAGTATTGATAGAAAACAATTTAGCCAAATACAAATTTCACTGCATGACAGTGACCTTACTTTTACCTTTACTAAAACCACTGACAAACTACTATCTCTCCCATATAACCTGGTATTATATTCATTGTTCGAAGGCTTGGTAACAAGAGTACTGCGAAGGGAGTTTGTAATAAGAAATGTTTGTACCTTATGGAAGAAACTTTTCCGCTTTTAAAAGAATAGTTTCTCTCTATATAACCATAGTTACCAGCATTCACAATAAATGCACATATACAACCATTAGATTCTAAACTAAATGCTTGCTTTTTTCTAGCCCTTAAAAAACATACAGAAAATACAAAATTAACTACTATTTTAAATTTTGAAATACAGTTTGAGTTAAACACACCATATATCCTTATAGCACTGTTCTATCCAATTTAGGAACAGTTGTTATTTTATCATCGAGAGGACAGACACCCTGTTCATTCTGCTCAGTGTTGGCCATAGAATTATTTGTGTCACTAGCTCTTAGAGGAGAATTGCTGTAGGTGTGTTGGGGTTTGAAAGTTTTCCTTTTCGGTTCTTCTCCGTGGTGGAATTTTTTCCCTGGGTGTGTTGCAGAGAATGATGGCTGGGTGATTACGAGAACAAAAGGGGAAGGCCAAGCAGGCTGCCCGCTCTGGCACCTGGGGGTGGGAACTCAGCTCGGAGGGCCGGTGGGCACTCAGCGTTGGTCACGAGGTGAGGGGAGACTGCTGCCTGCCGTGGTGGTGAGGACAACGCTACGCTGAACCTCTGCATTTCTGGC
>VXAC01007128.1:1200356-1228547 GCA_013399225.1 Rhipidura dahli
GGTTTATATATATATATATATATTAGTAAAGGACTGTTATTCCTATTCCTCACATCTTTGCCTGAAAGCTCCTTTATTTCAAAGTTATAATAATTTGGAGGGAAGGGGGATTGCATTTTCTCTATTTCAGGGGAGGTTCCAGCCTTCCTTGAGTGACACCTGTCTTTCAAACCAAGACAAGGTGTCTGTAGATATCAACTGTTAGAAGCGGCCAATCCACTTCTATCAGTTACAGTGGCCTTTAATTTAGAATTGGGCTGTATATATTTTGCTGGGTCTATGGCAACTACAATTTTATAAAATCCTGAAACGCTAACTTCAAAGCACTATGCTAAAGATAAGCTCAGCTTCAAACTACCAAACTGAAAATGAGATAAAAAGAGCAAGAGGTAGAAATCTACACAAGAGTAAGTGACATCTTAAAAAGCTAAACAGCAATCTGCAGAACAGTGACAATTTGTTACCAACACTCTCTCTGTAAAGAGTTTTCAAGCCTTTTCTTCTGCTGAACAAATTCTTCCAAAAGTACAGGAACAAAATTTATCTTCTTTGTTCCTCATGTCTCCTCTCTATAGATAAAGACAAGAAAAAATCTGTTGGAAAAAAAAGAATTCAGGTAGTCTTGAATTGCAGTCCACACTAACTCTCTTCTAAGCAAGTGCTTGTACTTTGATTTAGCAGCTGAGCAAGCTCTCATGTGTATTATGGATTTATACTGAAGGGCTCAATGTGAGTAGCTTGTTAACAGCCAAAGCAGAAACTTTCCTGGACCTGAGGGTCTGCTACAAGCAAATTACCTGTTTGGTATAAAACTAACCAAGCCTCCTGCAGCTCTGATTTTGCTGCAGTTCTTGCTCCCCTTATACCTTCCACACACTTGGAAACAGATTTTGAAATATGCAAGAAGAAAGTTTATTCTAATCACCCTTTTCCCCACTGCCCTTTCAAAATATACACACACCCCCACACAGGAATTTGGAAAAGCATAATTATAAAGTGTAATCCTAATTTTCACATTTTATTTAGATGAACTTAAAGTGAGTAATTATTAACAATTGGATACGCTTTCTTACACTTAACAATATACAATCTGCAACCCAGTGTGAGGTTCAAAGTAGCCAAGTAGAGCAAGTCAATGGCTGGCACTCATAAGCTTGAAAAAGAAAGCCTAAGTGGATTAGTATGCAGAGCATTAGGGCATTGAAGTAATTTTCAAAATTAACTCCCTACAAGGAGGATTGGAGGATTTTTTACCATAATTTTATTTTTTAAAAATTTTAATTTTTTTCTGCAGAAACCTTGAAAGGAACTACAGAAGAAGCTGAGGCAATTTCATGTAAGACTTCATAGAAGAGCTAGTAATATACTGGCTTTCCTCCCCATCTTCTGAATGATGACTCATTGCACTGTTTCTATGCCTGCTTTAGAGGGACAGACCTCTTCTGCAAATAAATTTTGCCAATTTTGCAGTCAATAAATGACCCTGGTATATTGGCTGCCTGCATATTGTTCTGTTTATGTATTAACTTCAGTTGACTCTCTTACTGCAGAAAGAAATCTGAGATGCACCTGACAAAGACTACTTTTACTGTCATTGAAAGAGAAAAATACATGCACATTAGAGAGGGAAAAACAGACTCTCTGCCCCTTTGGCGGGCTCCTTTATGTTATCTCTTCTTTAACATATCAATAAAGCTGAATTAAATCTTTCAGAATGGAAATTTATAGCTTTATGTCAACAAATCAGTTCTTTAAAACTCTACAAACTTTACAGAAAAGCCGACACCCATAATCTGCCTGCAACTCTTTGGTCTCTGATCCGAATATTTTCTGTAAAAACATAATTCCAAAAAGCCTTTTAACATATGCATGAAGACCACTAATTTTCTTTCAACTATGGGTTTTTTTTTTTTTAAACTAAAACACTTTGCAACTTTTATTATTTATAATTGAGTATAGTCTTAATTATTTATCTTTTCTCTTTCTTTTATTTTCATTTTCTCCCCTTACTTAAAGGGTTTTTTTGCTTTTTTCAGTGTGATCTCTTGAACAAGTGAGGCTTAAGCTGACGAGATCTGTGTGTGCAGATAGGCTGGATCTTGCCTAAATTTGCAACATATGGAAGTATCTGAAGCAGTCATCCTAGGATCCCTGTACAGTCATTGGAGAATGAGGCACTTTAGGAGGCAGTTTGTTAGGCCTATTTCTATTGGGATGAGAGGAGTTACACTGTAGCCTCTGTAACTATAACTTCCTTGCCAGCTAAAAGAGCCTGGAGAGATTGCTGTTGCTGTGCACATCTGTACTATTAATTACATTTTGCCAGTTTAATCCTTCCCTGTCCCTGTATGAATTCCTCCACTCCTTTCACCCCAGTAAGTTATTAACAATTTTACCATTTCTAAATATATCTGACAGAGGAAGAAAAAATCTCAAAAGCTTTTTTCTACTATTTTTTGTGCAAAACAAGGGCTAGAAGAAGCATTCTACTACCACCTGCATGCATGAAAGCTGCAGACGTAGGACTCAGCTATAGACATGAAATAAACAAAAACAAATGCTATGAAAACCAATAAACCATGTGACTAAAAATGAATCCAAAGAAAAGATCCGAAAGCCATTGTACACAATCATCTTCATTGCATCTGATACTTGTTTAATTTATAAACGCTTTCCAATATTTTTATAGTCATGAAAAAGAATTCACTGATTGTGAGGCAGTATAACAGGATGTTGACCACTAGAATGTAATGAAGCAACCCCTAATAAAATGCATCTGTGGAAACAGCAGTTTATGATCTCAAGAAAAGAAATGTCCATTTGCTAGTTCAGAACCAGTTTTTATTTCATTTGTTCAAAGAAAAATACAAATTTTACAGGGTAGAAGGTTCAGGGATCTTTTTATAAAGTGAAAACCACAGTAATTTAAGCCATGAATTTATAAACCATGTATGAAAATAATTTTCTCTTATTAATGACAACAAATGCTGACACCAACATCATCAAGAAGACAGAAATAAAGGACTTAACTCTGTTTTCTTTCATTAGTTTTTATTTTTACTATCTGAGCTACACTATATTAAAGATTATAAAAGTAGACATGCTGCAATTACCTCCTTGCTGCACCGTTTTACTACTGCTGCCATCTGCTGCACGGAACAGTTTCCAAGAGTATTTCTTGCTAAGCTGGTGAATGATTAGTTTTGGAGATAGATGTTTAAGTGCATATGCCAAATTGCTTTTGTTTATTCCTCTAACTTGAAATGAAGTTTATTTGGCAGCAGAGGAATGTGAATTTTACAGCAGGACTTAAAACTGTCTCAGTAAATAAATCATTATCAAAGATGATATATGATATATAGAAGAAATGTATTCTCAAATTTGTTTTGCGAAGTAGAATGACTTACTTCAACAGATATTTTGACTCAATTAAACACGTTGAAATATCCATGACATTAATGTTAATTTCTTCTAAAATGTCATCTCTCAAGGAATGTTATAAATGAGGAGGCAGTAAGAACAGAAGATCCAACATGAACAGTCTATGAATTCATATCCTTCTCCAGTACAGTTTGTTTCCAACATTTCTATTTCTTACTTTTTTTTTTTTTTTTTTTTTTAATACATCTCTCCATCTGTACATCCCAGAAGAAAATGCCACTCTTACCACACTCCCAACAATAATAAACCTGGAAAGATGTAACTTGCACAGCCAGGTAGCCCAGTTACATTGTGACAACATACCTTTGAAAACACACATTCAAATGGGTACACGTCCAACTGCTTAAGCATTTAGCTAATAAAAAGCATAGACAACTACATGATGCTTGTCACAGAATCTTAACCATATCCTAAAAATGAAACATTTTTATTTTTACAGCACAAACCTTAGCTTAGGGTCATCGGTAATTTAGCCTCTAACTTGCCTTTTCTGAAAGATCCATGGTTTTGTTGAAAATCCTGCAAAAGTCCATAGCTTTTATCTATTTTATTCTGTTTAATAAGACTCAGTATTTTTAATTATTTTTTGACTGGAATAACAGCAAACTCCGAGGCAAACTTCTATGAAGAGAAGGATGAAAAGTGAAATTAAAGGAATAACCCAGAGCAGAGGACCATAAGGTCTAAGAAAAGCTCTACTTGCCCTAAGCATTGTTTTACCTTGCTCATCATTATGTCATAGCACCAGAAAATGCTGTTTAGACAGTGCATGCAATCCTGACACTGTTTGGGGTCCATTCCCCTCATACCCAGCACATGCAGTCATTAGAATGAGCTGTTAGGCAGCACACCCATGATTGTTGCCTTTAGTACATGCTTATAAACATGTTCCATACATTTAGCTAAATCATCTTTCTACTGCCTTCATAAGATCCTGTGAAAAAAAAAAAAAAAAATGAAATTCCATACCCTAGTGTGTAAAATAGGCTTTTCTTTCATCCCTTTAAAATCAATTTCCTCTAAACTTTTCCTAACTAACTTTTTTGTATACTGTAAAATTCAATCAATTACAGTTTTGCATCCATTTTATTTAACCTTCATGATTTTGTCATAATTATCAATATCTCTCCTCTGCTTTTTCTAGTCCAGATTTAGGTATTTTCCTTCTAGTTTCCCTCCCATATGAGAGTTGTTCCATCCCTAAATAATTGTGCTTGCCTTTGTATCCATTCAAACCCCATGTCCTTTCCATTTCAAATAATACTCAAGATGTGAGTAGGACACAACACTCCTCATAGCTCAAATGTACTTACACTGGGTTTTTTAGCAGAACTAGCAGAACACTTTCTTTTCCTCCTGTATTTCTAAGCCAGTACAAATATCAGGCATATAATACAGCTCCAGGAATCATATTGTTTTGTAGGCCATCTTAACATTGGTATTGATGAATAAAGGCAGTAATCTGCAGCAGTTTTCACCCTTTTCCTACATGTTCTGAAAGACGCCCTGCTCTAAAAATCAAAAGAGAAATGTGTGCTCAGGTGGGGAGGGGGTAGATAAGTACAGTATGATGTACACTAAGTTTATGGTTAGTGAAGATGAGGGCAGGAAAACACATATCTGTCTTTCCAAGAGTCCTGTCTCAGCGTGTGCACTGCAATCAGAAGTTATAAGGAGATGCCTCTTGCCGATGACATGTTAGTATGCTCTAACTGTGGATTCACCTGATGACTAGTTAAGCACTTCAAAGGAATTTACTCAAACTACAAATAAATGTTGCTTGCATTTACCAGAGTTGTACATGAACAATGCATCCTGTATTCCTCAAGAAATCTTGTTTCTAAGCACTTTCTTTGTGTCTTGGGGCACATTCTCTGTGAGCCACCTCCTTTGCCCAGCTGACGATGCCGTGCTGATGCCCCCAGCACATGGTTGGCCCTCCTGGCTGCCAGGCACTGCTGACTCAAATTTAATTTGCCATCGCTAAATTGCAAGCCAAATGCAATCCTTGTTGCACTTCAGAAAATATCATGTCCCCCAAAGTGAAATATTAAGTTAAACTGCTTATGTTCAAGCTGTTTGCAAAGATGTAATTTTCTTCTTATGTTATTGCTCTTCAGATTTCAGCTAGCTTTGTATAAACACAGGATACTGTCTGCTTTTGTTTTCTTCTGGCTTTTTTAGCAATACAGGCCATTTTCAACAGACAACTGAATTGGAAACACCATTAGTCTAAAAGTAAAAGAAATTCAACCAGTCTAAGCAGTGATTCATGTGAAACATGAATATATTGCCTTCGTTTTTGTAGGTGTCTGCTTTCAGGTCCTGTTAACACATCAGTAGCATACTATACTGGAATAATGTATTGAGAATGTTCATTTGTAAGATAGGGACACAGCATGTCATAGGTTGAAAAATGCTCCATGAATAAGGGAGTCACTGCCCAAGGCGGTTTAGAGCTGTTTCTCATTGCACCAAGCACCCAACAAAGCTGCTTTGGTTAAGATCAGTCTAATACTCTCCAGGATCTCTGAGCCTGTGCCAAAATAGAAACTGCCTAAACTAGGAAATGCTGGACCATAGACACATCCTACCTGGTCAGCCCTGGCTGATTCTGTTGACTAGGGCTGCCAGGGTAATATACCCACCATACTACTTCCACTGTTAACAGAGTTCAGCAAAGAGCTGCTGTGGAGGGAGCCAGTGTGAGGGAAGACTATTCAAATATACTGACTTCCTTTGGAGACTGAGATATTATTTTCCTACTTTCCAGCATGAATTCAGGTGCTGTTTAGGACAGATGGGATAGTTGAACTGACAGGCACTGACACTGGCAGCTGCAGAAGCGGCGCTGCACACAAGAGAAGACGTGAGCCTTGGCACGGGGATTTGCACGGGTGTGACAGTAAGGGCAGTACTACACACTAGAACAGGGGGCCTGCTACCACCATGCTACCACCACACTGCTTGAAGGTGGTGACTTTGAGTGTATACACCAAGCCAGCCTTTGTTCGTTTAGCCTGCCCAAAACACAGGTTTTGCCTGTATAAAGACATTTGCTGATAGCTCCCTTTACAGTACTTCTGTTCTCATTCATCTGTAAGAGAAAATATTGTTGGTTTGGCTATTGACTGAGAAAATACTCTGCTGCTTGGGATGCACTGGGGTCATCACTGATGAAATTTTTAAGGTTCCATTCATCAAGAAAATGGGCATTCATGCTTTTAGATCTGATGACTTCTTACAGTGGCTACAACACAGACCACTTTGCAAATAGAACACAATTCCAGCAGCTTGAAGAGGAATCTGGCCTTATTCAACTGCAGGAAACTGAAGAGAACACTTGTACACTTGGCCATGTTCCATGATGCTTTATTTAAATATTCCTATCAAGTAAGCATTTTTGAATTTCAATTTCTAGCCTTAGCTATAACTTAAATTGGGAACTCATCCAGGATACTGCCCAAGGCTGAGAATCTTAAACTGATGTGTAAAACACCTTCATAGATGGTTGGTTTAGCAAAGAATCCACTTAATTTGATAAGAATCAAGCTCTTAGATCGTGTATTGCAGAGGACCATACGTGAAACATTAAGGATCACAACAGCATAACAGAAAAAATATTATCAAGACAAAGAATTCATTAGTTTGATTACAAATTATTGTAGAAATATGGAAGACAGCTGCAACACTAAAGCTTTCATTCTTGATGTAGTAATTGAGACAATGAATATTCATGAACTCATAGTGATTCCACAGTTCATCTGTCAGCTGTGTGATTTGCAGCACTGCCATAAAAATCCAGACTAGTAGAAAACATCAAAGAAAATTAACAGACTGCAAATTTCCCTTCTTTCCAAATTGTCTCTTACTCTCTATGCAGCAGTAAAGTACTATACTGAAGATCCTGATCAGATTTAAATTCATGTCCTTTTGAACAGGGAAGGAACAGAGAAGATCCACAAGAGAAGTTTATCATCTAGAGCGCTATGTTATTTGTACTTTTTTCTGATTCATCGCAGTTTAGAGAACTGACTTTAAATTTTTTTCTTAAAAAGATGGCACTTTCAATTGTCCGTAACTTATCTACTACAGACATAAACTAAAGATAAAACAGTAAAATTACTAAACATTCCAAGTACAGCACCTATAACTTTGCATAATGATTGTTTAATCTAGGCAATAATTCTTGATTACTACCTTAGTAGTTTAATGCAATGTACTGAATTAATGTTAAATAAAGGAAAAAAAGCCCTTCTAATAAAAATTATAATTAAAAACTAGGTAGTAAATGATTTATACTGTATAATTTGAAAATATTTCAATGTCCAGAAATTATTTATTGGTGAAATAAGTAATTTTAGTTTGTTACCACAGACTTCAACAACTTTTGTTTTAATAATAAATTGTAGGATATGCACACTTGATAAAATTACTGAAACCTTTGCTGAATTTATAAGACTGTGACGGATTTCCCCAACAAAATTTGCATTAAGTGCAATATATGCCATTCCAAAACGAATTTAAATACAGAAAATAACTCATTGGTTGGGACTGATATTTGCCGTGAAAAATCCATCACAACAGATGTGTCAAATTCCCTTGAGACACTTTCTCAAGGAATGAAAAAGTACATCAGTTAGATGCTCACAAATTATTGGAGTTGAATCCACCAATTCACCTCATCTATCATATTTCTGTAAGGCTCCAGTCC
The DNA here is from genome assembly GCA_013399225.1 of Rhipidura dahli. NCBI lineage: Eukaryota > Metazoa > Chordata > Aves > Passeriformes > Rhipiduridae > Rhipidura > Rhipidura dahli. Next base: position 1,208,512 of record VXAC01007128.1, read on the forward strand.
TGCCACTTACTGCATGATGTGCAGCATAAAGCCTTTTCCTAGAATGAGCAGAGCCTACAGAGGAGCACAAATAAATCCAGTTTTCATTAAGCACAATAAACCAGCTTACATTTTCAGCAGCAGTGAGTTTCAAACAAATTTCTCAGGAAGCAGCTGTACATGACTACAGGCTTGTTTACACACAGCACTTTTATGTCAGTTTTGAAAGTGATATTTAAACTGGTTTTGCTAAAGCTGAAATAAAATATGTTAAAATTGTAATTTATTGTAATATAAAGAAACGTCACATTTTTGATTTTAAACTGACTAAAACTCAAGTTACATTTTAATGAAAATGAGTGTGTCCAGAAGGCATGCATCTCTGAATAAGTGATAAGGTGGCTGAATGGATGGTGGTTAGAAGGCTGCTATTCTGAAAAGCATTATAGTTGCCTTATCCTAGGTCTTTATAGGTTAAGTAACTGGCATTCCAAGCATCCTAAGATTTGAGGGAAAAGTAATTCCAGCACACTGCACAGATAAAGACAGTGCTGGAAGTTCTTTACTTAGTCACAAAGCAAGATTAAAAGATATTTTTAATCTAACTGAGAAGGAATAACAGGCCCATGAAGGAAATGTTGCAGGAAGGAACAGCATATTTCTGAAACAAAGTGGATGTTGCAAGAAGAAAACAGGGAGACATTTAAATGTGATTCTGTTGTTGATGGTAGTGGAAAAATATGTAATCTCTTTGTAAAATAATCACAAGATATGGCAGAATAATAGCTTGACATGAATTGACTCAGATCTAAGTCTTACAATCTGGTCTCTGATTAAAGAAGGAAATTATCATGCTGTTTTCTAACCTTGTAATCTATTAATCACTTGTGTTATATAAATATGTATTTGAATAGAAGCAAGTTGGCACAGCCCTACATACTGGCTAAGCATCTGAATCAATGAAAAATTATAATAAGTGGAATCATAGAATGCTTTGGGCTAGAAGAGACCTTAAAGATCATCTAGTTCCAATTGCCCCATAATGAGCACTAGATCATGTGAAACACTCAACATTTTCACAATACCAGATGTACAGATTTCTACTCATGTTCTGAGCTCCTATTAAAGCACCAGTATGGAAGTCCACAAGATAGTCTCTTAGTAAACAGAGCTGGAAGCCATCCCAGATGAAGTACATATGTAGCTTTTAGTGTTCCAGAAAGTGTATTTTTGACAGTCAGTAAAATCTATCTCCGTGAATGAGTCCATACAAATAAACAGGTTATATTTCATGCTTTTCAAATGCTGGAAAACCATCATGTAAGCAAGCATGGAACTTGAATGAGTATCTTGTGCAGTAGAACACATTTGGCAATGTCTTATGAAAACACATTATTTTCCAAGACAAAATAAAACATTGCTATTAAGTGTCAGAATTCTTGACGAAGGAAATTTAGCTGAGTACTTTAGACAGTAAAGAAACACTTTAAAGGAATAACCCCAATAGCTACATGTGAGAAAAAGAAATACATTTCATAGTCCTCTGAGATAGTCAGTGTAATGTATTTAATCTCTTCATGTCTTTGAAAGGACACTACACCTGCTTTTGTGAAAGCAGTTAAGAAGATAACGGTATTGCTTAAACAACACTGTTATTTCCAAAAACAAGAGTACACAGGCAGTAGCTGAGAGTCATGTAGTTTTTAGAAATATTGCAAGCATTTGACATGTTTATTTAAAAGATATGTCATAGAGTCATATTTGATACTCAAGATTTTGAAGATTATTCTTTAACTGAGTGAAACTCACTTCTTTTCAGCTTTGTCACTAGTAACAACAAGAATTAGTAGAAGTACTATAGTGCCTCAAACCAGAAGTCCATGTATTAAACTGCTTTCTCTCTTACAGAGGCTAATACTGGACACTTACAGGAGTGTACAAATAAGCACATAATGAGTGATTCTTCCTCATTATACCATCCTGTTTTCTTTGAATTAAAGGTTTAGGAACCTGCCGAGCCAGTGGTTGGTCACATTTGGATAACTGTCCAAGAACCCCTGTCAACCTATTCTCCAGAAACATGGCAAATCCATTTCGGACAATAGGCCATCCCAATGGCAAAACTCCTGATTTTATAGCCTTCCATAATATTTATCCTTAATCACCCTGTCTTATAATTAAACTCCTCGTGCATTTAACCTCGTCACACTCAGTAACCCTTAACAATGTTGCTAATTTTAGCAGTCACTGAACTGGTATTTTAGTTTGACTTTCATAGCACTAAATTTAGTTTCCATTTTATTACATTATGGCTCAGCAGTGGAAAAATCTTCTGCATGTATCCATACTCAAGCTTGAGTTTTGATAACCATGAATACACGTGAGTCATCAATAAACACCTCTTTCTTCCAGGTGATTCAGGACCTTTTGAATAGGGCACAATCTATATTCTCCACATTTTCTGGATCCATCTAGTAGAGTTGCTAGGCCTGATCTTCTAATAAAAATCCCACATTTATTCTTCTATAAGTTGTCATAGTATCTCCTAATTCTTTCCTTATTACTGTTTCTATCAGTCTACCTTACACAACATTAGATTAGCTGTCTCAAAGTACTCAGAAAACAAAGAGCTTGTTTTAGAGACTGATATAGTATTTCTGTCTTGCTATTCCTCTGGCATTAGAGCTAGTTCTAGTTCTTTCAGAGCAACTTCTAGGATACTTTAAATTTTTTTTTTTCTTAACGTATGTAAAATTTGAGGAGAATGTAATTCACGTTACAGTGACCTTTACCCAGCACAACACTACCAGGGCCTTGTGTTCGTAGCATGGATAAGCCTTCTGTTGTGAGCTTTTGATCCAAAAAGCAGTGATGGACATGCACATGTGCTGTCGGCATAACTACCCACCATATGATAAATATAATTCTTTGGGCAGATAACTGAAATTTTCCATTATTCTTTCTTCATTTGAAGTCTCTGCATCTATTGTAGTCAATTACATCTTAGTGAACAGTTTAAAGACAACAGAAACAGAAAGTACTGTTAGCAATTACACTGATGCTTTCTAATGTGTCAAAGCCATATTGCTTCTAATTGCAACTCCATCTCACTTCCTCAGAAATCTATAAAGAAATAAATGTACCTCATTAAAGTCTGAAAAAAAACCCCATAAAAGCAACATGATGGACACTTTCTAAAAGACAGTAAATGGACATTTACAGAAAGACAAGTGATGCAGTCAGTGAAATATCTTCATCCTGATATTATGACAGAAAAGCTGGAAATAAATATCCCCAAGAGGGGCAAGTCTGGTGTGTAAACAAGTTTCTGAAATTGAGCCAGGAGAATTCCTGTCAGTTCTGTATCGCTAGTGTTAATAAGCTAATGTCCTTTGCATTTCTGTAGACTTTTCAATTTCAAGATTTAAAAGCAATTACCTGATCTTGACAATGCTTCTATGAGATAAACACACATTATCTCTTTATCAGCAAGGGAGATGGAGGCACACAGTTTTTTATTTGCCATGTAATGAGCTGATTACCAGAACCACCAGTGAATCACCCACACATCCTCTCTCTCTGTTGCTAATATTGTTTAAACTGACCCTAATGCCGTGTATGATGTCAAATGTCCTACCCGGAACACTGCAGTGATAGTCCCACAAGACTTGTGAGAAGGGAAAGGTGGAAACAAAAGAGAAACTGAAGAAAAATCATCGTATTTCACTAGCTCTGCTTCACTTACAAGTCAAACGTAAGGGAAAAATTGTACATACAACCTTGAGCTTAAAAAATAGACAATTTTAGCGCGAGAAAGAAAACCAGGGCATTATCTCATTGGTCATCTAAAGAATTAATGAGGGGTCTGAAGCCGTTCCGTCTCATCCCCAGGGCAGCCCATTCCTCAGGCCCAGGCCGTGCCGCCCAGGGCCTCACGCTGATCCTGCCGGGATCAGCCCACGGGACACTGCAGCGCGCCCGTGCTGGGGCACGTCCTGGACACCTCGAGCTGAGGGGATTCGTGTCTCCCGAGCAGAAACGCTCCCGCCAAGGCTCAGGTGCCGCGTTTGGCTCCGGACAGCGGCAGAAACAACCCCGTGGGAGCCCTGCGCGCCGGGGCCGGGCCGGGCTGCGGCCGCTCGCGCGCTCACTCGCTAGATGGCGCCATCGGCTGCCGCGGGCCTCCATCGCGCCCCGACCCTCCCCTCCTCTGCCCTCCGCTCCCCTCTTCTGCCCTCCTCTCCTCTGCCCTGTCCTCTCCCGCTCTCCCCTGCCCTCCCATTCCCTCAGCGCCCTCCGTCCCCGCCTCTCGAGGGAGCCCCAGCCCCACAGCGCCCCGCTGGCTCCCGCAGTTCCTGTGGAGGCGGCACGGGTCGCTCCCAGCGTGTGTCGGGCGGTGGCAGGGCGGGTGTGAGGTGCGGGCCGTGCAGCCCCGCCGGGATGATCCCCTGCGTCGGGGAAGGCTGCGGGGCTTTGAGCCCGGGGCTGGCTCAGCGAAAGGGACAGAAGAGGGTTCGGGCGGTCTCCCCTCGCTTTGCGGCGCTGCTCCTTTGGGAGTCTTGGCCACCCCGGAGGCCAGCGTGGCTGCCCTGGCAGAGGGAGGGATGGCCAAGCCACGGAGTCACCCCCGACTGGGATTGGGATAGAGATCACACAGTCCGGCCCCTGGCACCGAGTGGGGCTGTGAATATCTCCCAGCCTGAAGACTCCACCAGCCCGCAGTGCCAGCCAGCGTCAGTGTTCGAGGCACACACCAAACCTGGGCTCTTCCACTGTGCGAAAGATACGCTCTCCAATGGCCATTGCTCAGCCCAATAACCAGTCATGAGAGACATCTACAAGTACCCCAGGATGGGGAGGATCCTTCTAACTGCTTTGTAGTTCCAGGAGGTAACAATGAAAGCTTACTTGTCAGCTGGTCTGCGATGAAGCCCTGTCCTCAGTGCACGGATCATGGAATATTGGGATACTAGTGCCAACTTGTCATCTGAATGTGTGGAAAAAACATTTCTGTAGAAGTACCCGGAACCTGACTCAGACATCAGTCCAGAATAATGTAAAGCATTCAAATTCTGTTTCTATTAAAAAAGAGATCAAGTCATGAAGTTGAACAGTTTCCTCTGAATATGTAACAAAGTTATAAACAAGAAATTACGAAGTTAGGAGGAGCTGGGAATTGCGGAAACCTACTGGGCAAAACTAATGTTCAGTTAGGAAAAAAAAGCCTTGTTTGGTTGTGCTTGAGCGCTAAATGAACATAAAGCTATATCATATGTTTAGTTTCATACACTTTTTCTCAACCATAAAATTTTGCAAAATATTCTTAAGTTTTTTAACAAAAGTGCTGAGAGTATTACATGAGGAATTTACATTTAAATGTCTTCATAAATATATTTTCCAAACTTGCATATGGTAGATATGAAGTTTGGGAAACAGAGTGTTTTCTCTTAGAGAATCCTACAACTATATGCCAGGTTAGGTAACTTCAGTAACCAGTCCACTTTCCTTAATGTAAAAAGAGATACTGAAAGGCTGTGATGTAATATTTTGATCTCCTTCTAACATTTAAATTTTGAACTTAATACAATAATCACAATAGGGAAAGAAAATTAGGGGGAGAAGAGAGGTGCTTGTTAAGAGAGTGGTTCAAAACTGCACCAGGAGAAGTTCAGACTGAACACTGGGAAGCATTTCTTTACCAAGAGGGTGGTAGAAGAAGGTGGTACCAAGAGGGAACAGGTTTCATAGAGGGTTAGTCAATGCCCCAAGCCTGACAGAGTTTAAGAGGTATTTGAACACTGTCCTTAACAACATGCTTTTGTCAGACCTGAACTGATCAGGAAATTGGATTAGATGGTCACTGTAAGAACCTTCCAACTGAAGTAGTCTGGTCTTCGCTGCTCTGAAATAGAAAGGAAATAACGTACATGTTGATGTTAATCAGTACTGCCAGTAACTGTAAAAAGTTATCTTGCATGCTAAAAGTTATCTTGCATGTATTTTGGAGGGTGAAAAGTGAGTAACTGGTGTTCCTTTGAAAAAGTTTTAAAAGAAATTGTTGAGGTAATATTTATAAAAATGGCAAAATTTGGTAAAGAGTAGAGAGAATAAATTGGGGAAAAGGAGGATTTAACAGTAAGTTAATTTCATAGAACCCTGGAATGGTTTGGGGTGGAACCCTCTGCTGTGGGCAGGGACACCTTCCAGAGACCAAGTTGCTCAAAGCTACATCTAGCCAGATCTTGAACACTTCCAGGGATAGGGGCATCTATGACTTTCTGGGCAACCTGTTCCAGTGAATCCGCACACTCACAGTCAAGAATTTCTTCCTAACATCTAATTTAAGACTGCCCTTTTAAAGTTTAAACCCATTCCCCCTTGTCCTATTACTACATGGTCTTGTAAGAAGTCATTTTCCAGCTCTCTTGTGACCTCCTGTAGTTAGGGTCCTCTGAGTTTCCCTGGAGCTTTCTCTTCTCCAGAATAACTGGAACAACCCCATCTCTCTCAGCCTGTCTTCACAGCAGAAGTGTTCCACCCCCCTCACCTCATCTTGGTGGTCTCCTCTGGACTTGGTTAAGCAGGTCCATGTCCTTCCTGTGCCACTGACCCCAGAGCTGGATGCAGCACTCCAGGTGGGTTCTCACCGGAGAGGAGCAGAGGGAGAGAATCACCTCCCTCAACCTGCTGCTCACACGTCTTTTGATACAGCCCAGGACATGTTTGGCTTTATGGATTGTAAGGACACGTGGCCAGCTCATGTCCAGCTTCTTATCCACCATCCCCAAGTCCTCAGTAGGGCTGCTCTTGATCCATTCTCTACCCACCTGTCTCTGTGTATTTGTGCAAAGAATTTAAAAATTATTTGGTAATACAGTTAAGTAATGAGCAATTTCTGATCACTTTTTACCAGTGGAACATGGCATCACTTGAAACCATTAGGAAGGTAGTGCTATGTACTTCAGGAATGTTTCATACATTGTGTGAGGACAGCATTGGGTGGAGTGGCTGAGATATACGAGATATTGATGAGTAATGGTGTTTTGGTGATAGTTAAGATTTATCTATGACATTATGTACTATTGACATAAGATTTATCTATGATATTGTGAACAGAAATGGGGTTACAGAAATTCAAAATAAATTCTGTCCAGATTTAGCTGAATTAAAAATTGAACAATTATTGGTAAATAGCAATTATCAGCCTGATGGCCAAAAATACGAGTCTTCTATCCTAGCTTAGCATGAAGATCATGGGTACAGTAGGAAATAGATGGGAAAAATATAAACAGAACGGAGCCAAAATAGGTGAAGTGGTATTATGGTAATCTGTGCAGAAAAGGAGAGGGAACTTTTAACAGCAGCACTTGGTATGGGATTGAACAGGATTTATATGCTCAGTTTTTCTTCCTTAACTCTGTGTAACAGTGATAAAGACAGAAGTGGCAGAGCCTTCATTTCTGATGCTCGGCACAACTTTACCTTCCCAAGCGTTCACTGCTGTGAAGATATCAGCAGCTGCTCAGGGAAACAGTTTGGCATAATTTAAACACAAAGATTGTATCAAGACTATGAGCAGACACACTTCACTGATTTTTCACCTGTCCTGCCACTGGGTTGGGAAGTGTTTGTGGAGGTACAAAGGCAGATGCTTGCCTTGGAAGTTTATTTGTAATTTCACAGGAGCTTCTGTCAGTGTTCTTAACATTTACTTAAGAAATGCTACCTGGCTCAGTCTTCATTCTGAATTAGTATGAAAAATAAAAACAACAGAAATTTCTGAATTTGACAGAGGCTTCGTTTCCAAAAGTAATGACTTTCAAGCCAGGGGAAGAAAAATCTATGAGGATAGGTTTTGATAGCTGTTTTCTGAATAGCCTGGAGCTATTGATGATAAATACAATCAACAAGAAGCTATTAGTGTGGTTTGGACCAAATTGCATAAGATATCTATTAAGAACTGGATTCTGCAGAACTCATTTACTATGAGATAATTGGTTTAGGCTTTTTTTGTGCCAGAGAGAGTCTAGCGTTCTCACCAGTCTCTAGACCAGATCAAGTAATTGCACCCTAATGTATCCATCCTTCTGTGCTGACCACTGTGATGATCTTGGGTGAGCAGTTTAGCTAAATGTGGCTGCATTTTAGATATCTGCATTAAGTTAGATGAATTCCATCCCCTTCAGGCGCCTTAGATGGCTGAGCCTACGTATGAAAGAGATTATGTTGTCATTGCAAGTGGTAAGGTTAAAAATGAGGAAAATCAAGCACCATTTATTTATGAAAATGAGAGGAAAAATCCCACATCACACACATCAGTATGAAACACTTATGTTAGACAGAAGTGCTGAAGTGTCTTCTCCCCTCTGGATCTAATTTAAATGGCAGCATTCTCAATAAGCAATTTTTTTCTTATTCCAAGCACTGAACTGAAAGTTGTTTTAAGTATACAGGACTTTTTGAAAAGAGAAACATGCAAACAACTTACTTCAGCAGAAACACTGGGATTTGGGATTAAGCATTGAAAGGGGTAAGGGCCTTCTTTATTTGGTGGAGTTTAACCAAGTGCAGCCCAGCTGTCTTCTGTGTCTGAGCAATGTGTGAGTTATGTGGGCGATGTTTTGCTTATATCCAATGTCAGGTCCAAATGACAAATGCACAGGAATCAGTGCTCAGATGCATTTGTCTCTTCCCAGTGGCTGTTCAGTTGTTTGAGAGACTGTAGGGTGAATGATATGTCCATGCTCTGGCAGTGCTGTCCCACACTGCAGACTGCAGGTACTGATGACAGTGGCTGCCAGATGTGAGCAGGTCTGATCAGGACTATGGCTCTCAGCCCTTGTCCCCAGGTGTGAGCACCGCTGCACTGGCTCACTATGCACTCACTTATTTTCACTGCTGTTCTCACCACAGTGCTCTCTGTCTTTCTGTCAGAGGCATTTTGGATCAGTCTTTGTGGTCTCTCAGTACCTTGCAGGGGGATCAGCAACAATGCTTCATGTCTAGCCTGTGATACTGTTCTGTTCTTGTTCAGTCGTGGTGTTCAGTCCAACCACAGAGTAGCTGGACATAAAAATATACATATACCAAAATATTTTTATATGGCAACACATAGAGCTGGCATGCAGAGCAGCCTGACTGTTGATCTCTCCGTGCTTCCTGCATGGTGGTGATACCAGCCAGGCTTCTCGTCTGAGGGTGCCAGGCTGTGCTGAATTTGGTCACCAGACTACTTCTGTTATGAACTCCCAATTTTTATACTTAACTTAAAAATGCCTTTAAAAAACTAGTCTCTTCTGTTCTATGTTTCCTTTCTTCTTTTGGAAAGGTAACTTTAATTTATCAGATTCACTAAGCCAGGCATAAATACAGTAGGATCCAGCAGCATGTACTGTTTGCAAACATAGAGCAGGAAAAGTACTTTCCCTACTCACTCATCCAAGCAGAACCATGTATTCCCAGATATCTGTAGTGCATACCAGGAAACAATTTTATCTCTAATCATCTCCATGGGAAGCAGGTGGTGTTTTTCTCGTTTGCAAAGTTTTGTGCAAAACTCTCCCAACTATTTCCTATTTCCTTCTGAAAACAGCAATGACTTTCTTTACTGCAAGGAGTTGGTATTACAGGACTTATTAAGGAGCTTTTATCTGAAGGTTGTTATCTCTGAGCTTTACAAAGTGTTCAAATGACATAAATTGTAAAATGTATTTTTGGTTTACTTAAATTTTAACTCTATTTTAAGTAACCTATGGATGGGAGGTTTGGGTTTGGGGTTTTTTTGTGGTGGGAGTTTTGGGGGTTTTTTTGAGTTTTATTTTGTTTTGTTTTGGACCAGGTCATGGTTAAAAGATCTTATGTCTTTATGACATTAGTTGGTTAAGTAAGGAAGGGAAAGCCATGCAATCTTCAGACATCTTCCTCTATCTGTGATTGGTGAGAGTTCTTTGCCAGCTTAGCCGAAGGTGTGGAATAATGTGTGTCCATCCAGCAAAGGAGCACTGGGGAAAATTTGAACTCTCAGGAGGAAATGTTACCAGGGTGACCCATGTTCTAAGATAGCCCTTGTTAAAATATCTGAAGCATTCCTAGAGGAGGGGGGTACTTCCATTCTAAGTAACTATCAATAACATTTTCAGTTCGAAGCCGTTATTGCTTGATGGATATCTAGAAGAAATGTAAAAAATACAGGTAATTCAAGTGTGCTCTCAAGCTGCTCAAGCATAGGCATGGATGTCCTGGTGCAGAAACCTATTCTACTTGTTCCTGAGATTATCTTCCCTTGCAGAGATTTTTAGTGTGGTCTCATTTTTTTGTCGGTCAGAGACCATAAGCTTGTGGAGTGAGTGAGAAATCCTGACAGAAGGGCCAAAGAAGGAATCTGTTTCCCAGTACACACGTTTAGTAGAAGCTCCTCTGCTCTAATCCTGCTCCTCCATATGCTTCTTCAGTGTGGCCAGTTAGTGCCACGTGCCCTCTTGTGGCTTGGGGAAAGGTGTTTCCATTCCTCAGGAGGGATGATGCATGTCTTAAAATATGCAGAATGATGAACTGCTCCCTGAGGGCAAACCCTGCTACTATGTACAATGGAAGAAAATCTCAGAAGGGTCTAGGCAGCACATTGTCAAATGAAATCACAGTAAAAAAGAAAGAATATATTTTCAAAAAGCACATCAGTGATTTTATATCTCTGCACCAAAGAATTACATAATGCATTATAAGATAGCAATTTGTTATACATGCTTGGACTTAAAAAGAAGCAGCTCTGCATACTGAAAGAATCATTATTGAAATAAGACCCAATGGCAAGATCATCTCCCGTTCTGTCTTTATTAATAATTTGAACTGCAGAAAAGTATGGATATTTGCAGACTACTAGAATAGTACAAGGCTGTAGGAAATGGCATAATGGCATAATCCAAAAATTCAGACTAGAGGTAAAATTAAATGAGCTTCCTCAATTTTTTTACAACTTTTTGTCTTTTTTTTTTTTTTTTGGTAAGCAAATAATACTTAATGCAACAGGTTTTACATGAATGAAAAGATAGTGTTATAAACTGTGAAGCTGAGTAATACACAGGGAAAAACAATTTAAAGTTTGAGTAATGTGTTTAAAAAAGGAGAATTTCTAAACTGAGTTAAATAAAGTAATTTTTGCATAGTAAATATCTGTCAGACTTTTCCCATGATACCTCTGGAACCAACTTTTCAGCCATGCCCATTTGTGTGAAAAACACATACACTCCTCAGACTAAACAACTCTATTACACTTTGGAAGGAATTTTGGAAGATGTATGTGTGTATTTATATAAATCTATGAACTCTGTATTTCAGAAGAGAGGAGACTATTGTCTGGGTAGGAAAACAAAAAGCTGGGGTAAGATTTCACTGATTCCTAGCCTGTTTTTTTTTTTTAGTTGGATCACATGGGCATTTGGCCAGACTACATGTCTGTATGTGTGTCTTTTCCTTGAATATCCACAGTTGCTTCTGATCCACTCATTCTGGTTGAAATATGTGGCAGTTTTTGTCTTTTCCTTCTCAAGTAGAAATAAATTATACTTCCAGCTCCAGCTATAGAGAGGGCTAGAAGAATGAACAGCCAAATGTTGCCAGCAGAAAGTACTTTCTCCAGTTTCTCTTCTGTAAGGATATACAATGGAATAACTTTTGAGGTTAAAAGATTTCAGAATTTAGTAATAAATGAGACTTTTGTAACCAGAAAGCAGAAAAATTCAATGTGCATGAAGATTTTCAGTTCAACGTGTGCTTCGGGGTTTGTTTTATGAACACCAAACAAAATATAATTAAATTTGATCAAAGCCTAATATTAAAAATATAAATATAAATGTAAACCAATATTTATTTCAGGGTAATCTCTATATCCTATATTGAGATACAGAGTAAGAGCTTATGGACTTTTTAAACACGCTCAAAACTAATACTGAGAAACTAATTATATTCTTGTTTTATTTTAGCATGCCCTTTCTGCTGAAAAGGAAGTATGCTTACCTGTATTTTCTGGTGACATCTCTTTGTTTTCAGGAGCTTTTGGAAGGAAAAAAAAAGTTTATTCTGAATGCTTAAAAAAAAAAAAAAAAAGAGGCATTTCCAAGTTCTTAAGTACCAGTGTTTCTGACAATTCCCCCTCAGTTCCTGTGCTGGTGACAGTTACTAACACAGAGAGGTGGAGTTGAGCATGTGTAGGATGTTTGGGTCTTTCATTCTAAGAGCATCTGATTTCCTCAGTCGAGATACCCAAGCCAACTTCTAGAGACAGATTTCTGTTATTTTGAAAAGTGTTTTCAAATATGTTCATTTCTGAGAAACTCCCCACAGGATCCTTAGTCATTTTAAGGTGTTTTCTGAAAGGAGATCCAGAGTGTTAATGATGCATCATGAGCATTTTACTTGAGCTGAAAACAGTTTTCCATTGTTGTAGCCCTTCTGTCAGAGAGAGATAACCATTCCATGTGGATGTGATTCCTATGCACTTCCTAAACTTAGCAGGTAATAGAAAGGTGAACAGAAATACGCAGTTTAACCAAACCGAATGCCTATATTCTCGACCAATTTGGTTTACTCTCAGTTGGTAATCAAACTCATGCATTTTCTTACAGATGATAATTTTTCCATTAGGATACTACAAGTATTTTATTAAACATGATTCTATCATACTGTAGATAAAGAGTGCCACAAGAATGTTTGTCATGGTATTCCTGTAAACCATCAGATCAGTGGTCAGTAAGGAAAGAAATCACCAAGTCCAGCATTTCTACAAGACAGTTTGCATTGCACTCATCAGAACAAGATTTTGTTTGGGAATATATTCATCTGAAATTAAAGAAAGTGTTGCTTTTGAGCTTGGCTTTCACCTAGACCTAGGGGTCTGAAGTATTTGTGATGGCTGCCTGCGGCAGATGGTAGTTCTGGGAGGGCATAGGGGAGATGCAGCCTTCTGAGAAGGCAGTCAGAAGCCATGTGGGGCTTGTCAGTATTTAGGCAGCCACATGCTGCCATTAGAGTCAATTGGTTTTGCACACAAACTTAGAATATTTTACAGTTCTATGTTATACAATGTGTTGGAGTACAGAATGTTGGGGATAATTCTCCTCCTCAGGTGGAGCCTGAGACAAACCAGAATGCAGAGAATTTTCCGCTCCCTGAGGATGAACCTGCTGTGGACCCTGTTACAGAAAGGACTATAAATCCTGTTGTGAAACCTGTTGTAGAATATGCTATGCAGCCTATTGGGACATCTGTTATAAAACCCGATCTGAAAGCTGGAGAATAGAAGTGGCTTTTCCCGCTGGAAAGCCCTTATTTTGATTTGCGTCCATGGAGGAAGCTACCTACCCTCATGGAGACTCTGGGATCTACTGCAGTGTAAATTAGGTGATAAGAATAGTATGTAATATGTCACAGGGTAAAATGGTGAAGGATTTCAAAGACTGTTATTGTAGTGGTTAATAAGAGATAAGAGCCAAGATGGAGGTTTGACACAGTTAAAAATTCCTTTTTCCTTTCTTCTACCCATAATTCATGTTCTGCTGTAGAGTTATTGGATAAAACTTTACTGCAGTTCCGCTGACATGGACATACCTGGATAACACATATTGGTTTAAAAGTATAAACAACAAATTATGCAAAAGATGGTATAAAATGTCAGGGGAGAAGAAGAAGCCGTCATTCTTCTTTCTCTCCTTCTTGCTGCTATAGAGTAGGTGCTAGTCTGCTTTTGCTTATGCTTATGTTCGTATTGCTGATAAGATGTAATAAACTTCAAGAAACAGCAATATTTTGTTGTCCTTCTTGGCACACATGCCGTTAACTCGTATATTACAATTACAATAACGAGGTGTAATCGTAATACAATGAAAATACGTTATTAGACATTATTAACCTTAATGTATTAGAAATACTACTCACTTTTTGGTTTTTTACAGATGTAGCCTTTTTTGAAAGAACAGAGGTTGGTATTCCAGGAGCCAGACAATGCACATAGTTCTCCACAGTTTTTAAGCCTTTTGTCTGAAGGTTCTCCCACTTTCCAGTTGACAAAATCCACTGCAGATTTATCTGTCCATACCCACTGTCCTAATATTAAAAATAAACGTATATGTATAAAATACATGGGTTTAGACAAATAGAATGAGTTGTGGTGGAGAAAACAAAAATTTATAACATGAATAGCTAGTTAAATATTTCAATTATAATTTTAGGCATATTTAAGCATACTTGGAAGTGAACTTTGTGTAATTTATATATATATGTACTTTAAAGTGTACAAAGTTGATTTTTTTAACATAACATGTAATTTCTTATGATAGGGTAACATATGATTAAAGATATTACCTCTGTTGTCTTTCTTTAGCCCCACCCAAAAGTTCAGTGATTTTCCATGGAGTATCTTAACTGTTTCTGACAGAAAGTTTGTTTCACTGTAGTCTCCTACAGATACCAGATCAGCACCTGAAAAAATATTAACATGTCACAGTGGCTCATTTTCTTAGTGGTCAAATAAATAAGCCCATTAAAAAAATGCAAAAATATATGAAAGACACCAACTCTTACATATAGACAACACTAGTCTTGCTGTGGGTGTTATATCACTGTATTGTTTTTTTTTTTTTTTTTGCACGACTGTGTGTTGTCTATATGCAAATCTGTGCAAAGATATGGATTTCCTGAAATTTTCTGGATTTTTTTAGTCTTTGGTATTTTAGAGAAGAATAATTGCTCTCCTGCAATACGTTTTGGACAGGTCTGACCACATCCCAGGTTGTGGTGCAAGTAGGCTGAAAGAGGTACATGTGATGTAGTCACCACCATGCCTATTGCCACTATAGCTCTGTCCCCCATCAGTGGCTCGGCAGCAGTTTTGACTGTGTCTGATGATAACAGGTTAGGTAGGATGTGTCAGCAGCTGGAGGCTGCAGTCCAGAAGATGTCCAGAAGTTGATTTATAATTGCCATATGCCCTGACATTGCAAGTACACAAAACTGTGTTGGGATCATCAGGAAATGACCACCTTCCTGGCCTGGCCAGTGGGTAACAGCCAGGCACAAGTGTAGGAATTTAGAACATGGAGCAGTGCCCAATTGTAACCTTTCATCCTGGTGTACTGTTTACTTTTTCTTGGAATTATGTGATTTATCTTTGTACAAAACCAGTCCAGGAATTCTGTTGTCATACAGCTGTAGAGCAAAACACCTTTGCAAAGCAACTTTTTCTGTTTACTCAGTCATAGGTCAGTGCTTTCAAATGTATGAGGAAGTGCCTTTAGAAGTGTATAGGATGTTTCCTATTCTTACTCACACTGAAATACGTGTTGCATCACACCAGTTCTCAGAAGTGTAGAGCAAAGTGTCTTTTCCCTGATGAAGGTACTGCTCTTCTCTCCAGGGGGACAGCATGGGGCTGTTCCAGAGCAGGAACTGCATGGCTGGGTGTGTTTTACTGGCTCATGAACGATAAACAGCTCCTCCATCTCATTTGTTGTCCAGCCAGTGAGATCCGCTTACTGAACTGTTCCCTGGAACTAACAAACACAGCTGCCCTATGGATCTGTGTCTCCTAGTTTACACTGTGTGGATTCCCTGCTTGTCTGGGGAAGGGAAAGCCAATACTGCAGCCTGTGCCTTGGTGGGTCTGTGAAAGTGTTCATCTCCCCACCTAATTACTTTTTGTCATAAAACTAGTAGTAATTTAGTATTTTTGTGGTACTCATATTTCACCTGATATTTAACAAAGATCAAATTAATCTCTGACAAAGATTAGTTTTATTGTGCAAAAGCATGCTCAGAAAAGCAACCAAAAAAAGCATTAAACGTGAAGTTTAAAAGTAATTTGAGCTTTGCTTAGCAGTATTAGCCATTATTTTATGTGCTTAATCACATCATCTGTCTTTCTAAGACGAAGCACTCACCTAGTCGGGCACATTCCTCATGAGCTTGAGACCAACTTCGTTTCTTGGAGGCCTCAAAGTAATAGCAGTGACCGGAGAAAGGTATCCAAGATTTGTGTCCTCTTGATTCAGGGCATTTTCCAGGAAGTTGTGGGGGCTCAGTAGGGGCCCTTACTGATGAGAGATCAGGTAGTTGGAGTCCAACTATATTTTGTAACTTGTTTTTCCCATTATATTAGTAAGACAAAACTAAACTACTATGTTAGGTTTGTAATCTTAGTAGAAATAAAGCCTGTTCTAAGAAGAGCTTTAATATGGTTCTGATTTTCTGTTTGAGAAAATGTTTTTCTTCATATTTATTTATCAATGTGATTAGGAAGATACGCTAGTCTATAAGCAGAGTAGATTCTGTCTAATGGTACTTTTTGTAATTAATCTAGTCAATAAAATATACAATTGTTTTTCTGGCATAAATATCTGCCTAATTATTTTAAACTGCTATTTTTAAAATGTCTTCTGACACTTCAGTCTCATTTTTTGACAGGACCAAAACCTTATAAAACCTTACAGTAGAAACTGTGTTGTGAGTGAAAGTGTTGGTATAACTAAGCACAGCTTGCAGGATTTTTATTAAACTGCATCCTGAATGCATTCCATAGTGACTGATATAATAGGAAGGTTTTGGATTGGGTAGATAAATTCAGATGGCATGTAAATTATATATTCTGCCAAATTACATTTTCCTCCTGAAAGTCTTCTACAGCCTGTTTCTTTCCCTGATAAGGAATACTCAGCTCTCAAATGAGATTTCCAGAATAATAAAGTAGAAACATACGTTAGATATGAATTTTGAGTATTTTTGTCGAATTAAAAAATCTTAGAATATAATTGGGCATGTAATTTTAAATGTGCTGGTGATTCAAGGTTTTCCATAATGTTGACAAATACAATAATATAGCTAAATTTTGAAATCATGTTTGTAGTGATTTCCATATAAATTATAGGGTTTTTTTGCTTGGAAGGCTCCTCAAAGGGTAATTTACTTCATCTTTGTGCTCACAGTTGACATGAAGCTAATATATTGTTTTTAACAGATATTAGTCCTGTCTGTTCTTATTTAGCTGTAGTGGTGGAGATTCGCTGATCTGTCCAGAGTATTTATTTAAGACTTCTGCACTGATAAAATTAGAAAGCTTTCCTTGCTGTATTTAAGTCTTTCACCCCTTTCCAATTCATATCAGACACATAGAAAAATTAAATTCTATCTCATAAGGCTCCTTTTTAAAATTTGGAATTGATAATATGATTTCTCAAAGTCTTTGGTTTCTTAGTCTTTTGTCCAACTCCAGTCTTTTATTTTAATTATTGTTACCGAGACATATGATAAACTCTAGTCGATTGAGAAGCTTTTCAAATTTTGGTACCCCAAACTGGATACAGAATTTCATATAATGCCTAATAAAAACATGTCTTATAGCAAGTGAACTACTTTTCCTAATAGAATGAATAGTTTAAAAAAAAAGTGAGTATTCAATCCTTTATTTCTTAGGCTTTTTGTAATTATTATGAATCAATTAACTTTTGAAAAGAATTCATGTCAGTATTTAGAACTAGTTAGCTACTCCTGTCTTCCTGGTGTATAAACAAAGTATTATATTTATACTCGTGTATAAACAAAGTATTTTTCCAGTGGCTTATTATATTTAGCACAGTTGATAGCTCTATACAGCTGCCAGTCAAAATGCTTGTATGGAGTTACTTACCATCTGATTTTTTACAGACAGAGGGGAGCTTTCTCTCGCAAGAAGCTGTCTTCCAGGTGCCATCAGTGTCTAGGTAGACACATGCTAATGTCTGTTTTGGTTCTCCACTGGACCACTTGCTGTAAACTAAACTCCACCTGTCAATCCATTGATACTTGCCATTGGTCTGGAAGTAAAATCTGTATGGTAATTTCAAGGTTGCTCACAGTGACATAGCTACTGTACAGATTCCTCAAGAGGACTCTCATATAACCAATGTAGAATCATCTGCTTACTAGTACCCCTTCTTAGCTCCTACATGCTAACTGACTAAAATGTACAGTGTCTGTCATCTGCAAATGGGAATGTCTCCAAAAAGTAACTAACATTAATTCAGAGCATTTTTCAAGTATTGGGAAATGGAAGGGAAAAAAAGAAAGGGGGCATGAGAGAAGGCGTAAAACTAGGAGTCAGGTAAGACATCATGTTGGTGTAACCACCCAGACGTGCATGGAAAATGGGAGTGTGTGTGGGAATGTTCTTAAGCAGCTGTGATCAGCATCACTTTTGTTGCAGTTATCATGACTGTGGTTCATGATGAAGAGTGTAGCATGTCAAAACACACCTGCCATCCAAATGTTCACCCTCTCTTGTCATACAATTGAATGTAGACATCTGACAAACAGAAAAGATTATTTTTCCATAGCATTCTAACTTCTAATGGGAGCAATTACATTTTCAAATTTGAAAAATATAGCCGTTGATCAATATGTACCGTATCATATAGCTTCCATATTCCTTTTACCAATTTTACCCCAGTTTCTGTTCACAGCTGGAGTTTGCCATTGCTACCATAAATAAGACCACTCTAGTAAAATGTCTGAGCATAAACACTCACATAAAAATTGTTCCTTCTCAGGTGTCAGGTGTATGACCTCTGACACCTTGTCATTGATCACTGAGGTACATAAACACATAGCAGGAGGGAAGGATATTGTGCCTGGAATATCTTTTAGATTAAAACCAAAATGTAGGAGATTTTACAATTTATATCCGAGATACTTTAAACTACTCCAAACAGCACACTACCTTATTGTATACTGGTTTACAGGAACATTTCTTGGTGCTAAAGGAAATCTCTACTGTATGAGTCTTATTTGAAGATTTCCAGTGCAAATGGCTGTTACATTGATGTAACATGCTGTTTTCAGCACTACACTGGCAGAAATCCCAATGGGCAACAAGATGAGAGCATAAAGTAAAATCAGATCCTGTGTCAGCTTGACTGCTTGTATGTTCTTACCACGTTGCTGTTAAGACCAATCCACAGAGGCTCTCCATATTCCTGTGCGAGTAGGAACAACAGTGCCTGGCTATATGGATCTAAAATGCTGGCAAGTTCTGAAGCATTGTTATTGCAGTTTTTGTGTGCTTCCTCCCAGTTCATTCTGGAATGGGTGACAGAATAACTAATCCCACTGGAATTGTCAAAAGCAAAGTCGAGCACTGTTGCTGGTGACTTAAAGAGTTCAGGATCTGTTGGAAAAAGGAAGAAACCACCCCAAAACCAGTTAAATTTGGAGTCGCATGTTTGACTTGAGCAACTGAGTAACATCATTATTTACAAACCTAGTATAAAATTGCTAATGGAATGGAACATCTTCTTCTTAGCTGTTTATAATTAAATATAACTTCAAAACAACAGGTCTGATAAAAGAAATGTGTTTTCAACCTCTGAAAAATTTGAATCAGTAAATACACATTATCTTATATTGCAGAAGTAAATTTACCCCCTTATTCAGAAATAATACACCTGCCCTGCCTGTTTGTAAAATACCTTTGCATCTTAATGACTATCAGGTTAAATGGATAAGTATCAAACTTAATAGTTTTGATACCCTATAGATCGTTACGAACATATGTAATTAAAATGTTTGTGGGCTTTATCTATTCAGCTACATTTTTAAAAATAAAATCATTTTATTTTCTTATGTTTTATGTTTTCTCAAAAACTTTGCTAAGTAACACTGGGAGGGAGGGTAGGCCCTTAGGTTTTACTGATCCTTTACCTGAAAATCAAAACAAAATTAAACAAAAGAAAACAAAACAAAACCAAAACCAAACTGAAATGAAGTATGTTCAACAAGAAATTTTATTTCAATCCTTGTGTTATCAATTTCATGATTAACAATACAGAGCTCACCACTATCCTTCTGGCATATATACCCTCTGTGCTTGTAACACTCCTCATTATTCCATTTTCCTGTGTCCTCAGGAGGACCTCTCTTCAGAGAAACACAATCAAACTGTTGGAAGTAAGGGAAAGAATAAGGGTACATGGATATTAGAAGTCATAAAACTAAGTACAATAATTCCCTGAGTACTTTCAGTCTTTTCTTTTTTTTTT
>VXAC01007128.1:1228573-1258974 GCA_013399225.1 Rhipidura dahli
TTTTTTGTTCTGATGTTGTAGGGTGTATTGCAACTCTAGAAACGCCTTTCATTTATCCTTCTCTGTCCTTTCTGACCTCCTTTGTTTTGGCCAGCTGCTGTGTTGTACACTCTTCAGCTCAGCCTGCTTGTTCACTTGGATACCTTCCCGCAGAAATACTTGACAGGTCTTACTATTTTCAAGAACTTTCTTCTGCATTATCTACCCCAACTAATGGGATAATCCCTACTTACTATCAGTAAGGTTTTGAATAAGAATGAAATGGAGTTCATGCTTTGTATTTCACTTGCAAAGGCGACTTTAAATAGTGGTGATTCTTGACAAAAGCACCTAAATTATAGTCCTTGGCAGAGCTCTTATCAGCTCTAAATCTTAGAATTTCTCTTTCAGTTACACCAGATCAGCTTAAGAAGCTGAAACATCAAGTTTATTACAAGCTGCAATCTCCTCTACCAAGCTGTGATAGGGGAATTGTTGGTCCTTTGAAAAGGATCCTCTGAAGGAGACAGCTGTTAGTGACTTGAAGGTGAAGGAGAAAAGTAGAATGTACCTTTGCACATTTTTTTTTTTGCTTGGTATTTCCTAGTGTTATTAGAGCTGCAGTGGAGCTATGGATTGTGCAGTGTCATTTATGTCTTCCTGCATGCCTTGACCAATGGCTACATGGGCAAGAACAGCATGAATTCACTCAGGTGTAGACTAAATTGGTTGTCCAGATCCCTGGCTTCTCTAAAGGTGTAGGTACCAAAATGATAGGAGAATGGACAGTGAGTGGAATGACATAGTGTGAAGGGCAAGTTTGGAAAGCAAGATACAGAGATAAATGGAAGACAGGCAATGTGGGTGTGCAAATCAGTCTGTGCAAATCAATGCTAGCAGTGGAGAGGGTTTGATGGGCTTAGAAAGTAGTTGACATCTATTGGACCTTAGTAATTCAATTACAGTTTTAAATAGGGAAGAAGTAAAAAAGCTGAACTCTTTCCTGTTGCATCCTCTTCTCCTTCCTTCATAGACATGAAAATAAATCTGTGTGTTAACTTCTAAAATTCTAATGCTGCATTTATATTCTTTGAAACAATGACAATTTACTATGAAAAAGAAAGCTTTATTTAATATATCCAATCTTTATTCAATCTGCTCATTCCTGCAATTTTGCTACATACTTTGACAAAATTACAGCAATGCCATTTTATGCTCTGAGATAGCTGGAATACTCAAACACTGAAAGGTTTTATCTCTAGTCCCAGTGTAAAAATAGATGACCAACCAATGGAGAAGGCTTGGGCAATGTCTGTAGTGAAGTGAGCTGCTTACTGGAATTGGTATTGCTCCTCCAAGATTTAGACTTGGTGATAAACGCTAAGCAGTACTTACCTGTTGCTGATTTTGGCCATCTTCTGGATGCAGACTGTCATACAAAACAGGTTCTACAAGTTTTGGGGAATCTTTATCCCAGTTTGTATAGGAGAGAGCACTTCCATCAGACCAAACAAAGTTGAGTTCACTGAGCAAATCATTCAAGCCAATCCAAAGATCATTTGAAACATCCTTCAAATGGTAAGTGAGAAAAGCTAGAAAAAAAAAGCCAACAGAGGAAAAAATTAATGTGTCATGTCATCAGTCAAAACTTCAACTCATAAAAAAATACTTAACTATTTTGTTCTTGTAACATTTCAATTACATTTGATCAGAAATTTATCTGATTATTCATTATTTCAAGGTTATGCCAATCCCTTGCCTATGAAAAGTCTGAACGAGTGAAAGTATTAGGGAACAATGAAGCAAAATTGGAGAGAGGAAAGAAACAAAAAAACCTGTCTGACCACCATGATATCTAATGAGTTCACTTATTTCAACAGTCAGTTAATGCTGACTGATGGAAATATGTGGCTATGTACAGCTGCAAGTGGAAGGCAAGGTGAAAATATGCCTTTCTCTGACATTCTGCTAAATTAAGTTGCAGAATTTAGGCAGAGGTATAGAAGTATATCCCAATTAATTTCTAGCAGAAACAGACCATGCATTCTGTTTTTTTTCTTTGTGTCTAAAGCTACAAAAGCCAGATCTGAATTTTTAATTTTATGCTAAGTTGTGCCTATAAATAATGTAAGATACTTTGCATGAAGCATGAGGAAGCAATCCTTAGCATGCCCCAAGCAGATTGTTCAGTTCTAAAAACATTTAGTGCCTTGGCCTATGACAAATATTTAGTATACAAATTATAAAATGTAGACTGATTTACATACTGACACTTGCCTTCTTTGCAGGAAATGTCCACTGTATAAAGAGTAAAGGCTCTCTATTACCTAAGGGACTGCTGCACTCACTATACCTTGAACTTGTTCATTAGGTATGCTTGCCAGGTTTCCTCCAAGGTTCATGCAAACTCTTCTTGCAGTAATCCAGTAATCATAGCCAGAGCCAAAAAATTTGTAACACTAGGGAAAAATAAGTATAGACTGTTAGAGTGACAGCAATAAGAATTTAGGTATGACTTACACTAGTTTAAGTAAAAATTAGCCTAACTCAGACCCCCAAAATATTTTTTCAAAGTTAACTTGGATCTGGAGCCAAGTCAAAACCTTTCAAAAGTTTTAAATTTGCTCTCTGCCTTTCTGCAAGAAAGTCACAATAAAACTCAAATAGGTATTTACAAACCGTGGTAGGAGTCTGATGAGAATCTAATGTATTAACTAACTGAGAGATTTTGAGATGCCGTATGCCACCACAAGTAAAAGACAAAGAAGTGCTGACTCTATAGGAAAAGCCCAGCCCAGGTGTGGAATTGCTGGAAATTCTGAAAAACCTTTTTGACCTAGTGCCTATGGTCAGAGTGCTCTTGTGTTTATTCAACCTTCTTCATTGTACACCTCTTTTATTAATGGAAGAATGACTAATTTCTTAAAAAGTGTGTAGCCATCACATTACCAGCACATATTCACCCTAAAATGTTCTGATATTTATGAGTGTGCCTCATGTGCCCTGTCCATGTTACAGCTCACTCTCTCCTTTGTGCCATGCCAGGAGCACAGTCAGAGAATTATCTTGCAAGGTTTGTGGAAAATAATAACTTTGATGACGGTAACCTGGCGTAAACTCACCTGGTGTGAAATCCATGGGTGCCTTCATAACAATACTGTGTATGTTAGGAAATAGAACCCTTGATTATTAAGAACATCAAGTTTGTCCCTTTTGGGAAGAGGCAAGTGTTACATTGAAGTCTGTATGGAAAAACTTTGTATTATTTCTGATTTGCTCCATCCCAAATGACTGATTTGGCTGCTATGCCTGGTGCTTTCAGATTAATTCAGTTCTTCAATTTTTTGAAACATATATGCAATGTAACAGTTTTTCCAATGTACCTCAGGTGACCACTTCTTAGGAAAACAATTAAAAATCTGTACAAGCACTGTTTTGTAGTAATTAGCCAATGGGTTAATTTTTTAATGCAACTGACAAAAGTTGTCTGAGAGACAAAAGGCCTCATGTTTAAGTACCTTCCCAAGCAGTAATATCATTGTTCTTAGATGCAAGTATCATACCTGATTTTTAAATAGAATCCAGTCTGCAGGACATCCTCCAGGAGCTGAAGGTACTGCTGAAGGGAGGGTTGCATTTTTAAAACCTCTGTGCCTCTCACATATATAGCCATTGGAAAAACCACAGCTGACATCATTCCACAAGCCTGAAATCAATTGAAGTTTAGGTAATAAGACACTGAATAAGACTGAAATTTGTGGGAAAGTGAACTGGTCTCTGTGCATATAAGTTGAGAAGCAATCTGCTGGAAATGTGTGATAACCTGCATCTACTTCCCATTATCATTGTGTACAGGGGCACTTTGGTCCTGCTGTGACCGGGCAAGTGGCCAGATGAGATGGCCTCTGAGTAGAACCCTCCCAAATAGCTTTTTTGCACTGAAAGATGCAAGTTTAAAGTAATGTTTTGTCAGTGAAAGCACTATAGAATGTGAAACTCCATATATGTTCTATTCCTTTGCTGACTATTCTCTTATTATTAAAAAAAACCTTAATTATTAAAAAATAAATTATAAAAATATTATTATGAATTTAAATTATATTATTAAGAAATATTTTCAGATAACTATTACCTAATGATAATTATTTTTAAAAATAATTACTGTTAATTTGAATACATTTTCTTTGTGCAGCTGAAACATCAGTGATCAAATTGACACTGCATTCCCTGTTAAAATCAATATCTCATGCTCCACTTTTAAGGATAATATTGTCCCTGATGAAACCTCAGATGCAATGACTATTCTTTATTATGCATGTTTCTCAAAACTGCTGGTAAAGAATGGTGAAAATTGACAAGAGGTTTTTAAACAAACATTAGAAGAGCAGCAGCCATAACATTACTTTAAAAACCTGAGTTGTGTAACTCACCATCTTTTTTATTTAAAACCACACAATTTTCTTGAGCTAGTGCAAAGTTGGGTTCACCCCGTGCCCATGCTGCGTAGTGCACTGGGCTTCCGCTCATCCAACTGAAAAACAGTAGTGGTTGCTCAAAGTCATTGAAACAGTTCAGAAAAATCTTCCTTAACATGTTAAAAATATTTTTTTAAATGTACAGCTGAATCTGTCTGTAAATTGAGTTTCCATTAGCATTAAAAGACCTTAGATGATGAAATCCGTAAATATCAAGTCAAAGACCAAAATGCCTTTATTTTCAACAGATATTATCTACATATTTATAACTTATATATCCCCTATAAAAATTCAATTTAGAACAGCGTTTGTACAATGTAGTTTAACCAAGGGAGAGCACACATTTCAACATGCATTATCACTCTCTGAATCTGCATTTATCTCTTTTGCAGTGGTTCCTCCAGAAGGAACTCTGGCAGTACAGTACTTCTACAACTGCCCTTTATGGATCTTGATGTAGCTTATTTACCTACCTGAATTGTCCATCAGCATCCTGGATTAATCCTATGAGATATGAGTCCAGTTTGCCATTTTTTAATATCTAAACATGAAAATATATTTTTAATTAGTGTTTTTTAAATATCTGTTAGTCATTGAATAAAAAAAAAGTGTAAATTTTGTTGTGGAAGCAAAGAGATGATTACCTATTTTTTAAATGATTTTGTACAGTCCCTTGAGATACCATACAGCTTACGGTTTTGCTTTGTTATTTTTGTTGATACATTCCCATTTTTGGCTGCATTACTGGTGTGATCAAAGCTTTCAAAATTCTGTTCTCAATTTACAAAGAAAAAGTCAAAGAAGGCTTGAGAAAAACTATTTAGCATAAAATTTTTGACACTTTCCTTGTTTTAAGCAGGTATGTCATTCTAGTGCCTCAAGCTGGCTGAGCTCTTCTTTCTCAGAATTAAAATTTCTCACACTATAAAAGCAGACATCTAATTGTGTGAATCAGAAAGGTGTTTGTGTGGCTATGCTGGTACCAGCAAACCAAGCAGGATTATGGCAGAGGTTTGAGGCACCATCCATACTATTAAGTTGTCAGCATTCCCCCGCTGTGCTTCAGCCATGGTGCAGGACAAGCAGCCCATGAGGGATTGTTTGAATGATAGGTGTAACCTGGACCAAGCTGAGACTTCCTCTGAAAAGCTGTTTTGGAGAGCACCATGACCATCAGATAGGACCATGAAAGCCACGCTGGCAGTTGCCTCCCATCTATGGAACACTGGATTCTAGAATATGATATTCAGGTGAGAGTCAAGAAGGAGAGTTGCCAGAAGGAGAGTTTTCTGAGAACACACTCCTCTGCCTGTTCATTGCTCCTTATGTATTTGGTCACGGGCAGAACTGCATTCAGATTAGAATAGACAAGGATATACCCACCCTAGTAAACAATAAATTCTTTTGCATGTTTTTTTTTTCCTAAGATGAAGATTCATTGAGTAGAATAAATATTTTTTCAAAGAATATTTAAACCTAATCCTGATAAAATGTAGTAATATTATACAACAAGCACATTCTTCTGTACTTCACAAACAGGATATATACAGAGGGTATATAAGCCATGTAGTGGATAATATAACAAAATTTCCCCTTACATATTTCCACAAAAATTTTCTTTCTGTATTATTTCCAATAGTAGCAAGATTTCCATGGTTGTTTTTGCAGAATGTTCTGGCTTTCTCCATAGAGGCCTTTTCTGGGCTGAAAAAATATTGTTTGTCTCCTTTTACAATCCAGCCATCTTCTGTGACGTCATATGCTGCAACACAGAGGAGAAATCTCTTCATTCTTCACAGTTCTTACATAAAGCTGGTGGTCTTACATCGCACCACCCTTTAGATAAGAGAAAGTAAACAGAAGCTTACTGGCGGAAGGGCCCAGAGGTTCTGGTTTCAAGGGTGTCCCTATAACAAAATGGGGAAAAAAAAAAACCTGTAAAACATCCCCAAACATTGAGCCAGTATAAGTGTTCAATTTGTGGAACTATTTTAATATCTATTAACTTTACACATTTTATGTATTCAATGCAGAATATATTTATATAGCATCTTTGGAGCAAAGTAAAAAGTGGATGTTCCGGGAATAAAAGATGCACTACAGGCCTACATCTCTGCCTTGGTAGATTTTTGTAAGTGCATCTTGTACATCTTGAATGTTGCCTAAATTGGATGGCTGAAGTTAGTCTGAATGAATACTTGTTTCTGAAATTCACTCTTTCACTAAATAGTGAAAATACTCACGCTTTAAACAATTCTTTATGGACATTTTCTTGTATTTGAACATGAAATTCAAATACTAAACAAAGTTTTGTTTTAAACTATTTTATGTTTTATTACTTGTTTGTGAAACTTCTTTATTTTTTCTGTGTAGCTGCTTTGAGATGCATTACATTACTACTTTTTAAAAAATAATTTAAATGAAAAACTTCCTCATCACATGGAGTGTGATGTTGGAGCAATGTGTCTCTAAACATGCAAGACTAAGAGATATAAAATGTAAGACAAGTGTCACCTTTATAATCTCAAGGTCATCTGAATGGGGCTTTGAGCAACCTGGCCAAAGGCTGGGGATTGGAACTAGATGATCTTTAAGGTCCTTTCCAACTCAAACCATTCTGTGATTCTATGGGTTTTTCCCACAGGAGTTTATTGCAATGTTTGTGTTGATGTATATGTAATTACATTTTATTAAGTGTGTGTACACATGTTTGGGTTCGAAAAAAGAAATATGTCATCTTTTAAAAATAATCTATTGTATAATTGGTTACAAGCTTAAAAAGAAAATGGTTACAATATTTAAAAGAAAAATCCTAATAAATCTGTTTTGGAAGTACAAAGTATTATGTCTAGTTCAGCATCTTTCAGCATGCCATTATGCACTGCTGACTAATGATGGCAATTTCTTCAGGCTGTAATTTCTGCCATTCAAATACTGCTAATAATTAAGAGTAAACAACTACTATTGACACTTTTGCTAATGATTTTTAGCTGTGCTAATCATGCATGTGAGAACTCACAGAGGAACTTACCAGGAAAAGTTTCTTCACATTCCTTTGAGATAGAGCTTTTTGACAATTACTTTGTAAGTATGAGGAGCTAAAACTATGTGCCTTGGTTAGAATCAGATTGTTTTGAATAATTCAGCTGCACAGAAATTATGTTTTTTAGAAAAGTAGCAGCTGAAGCCAGTGTGAAGGAGCCCGCGGAGCCACCAAGGAACATCACTGGTAGTCTGGGATGTAGCCCAACACATAGCTATAATGGATTCCTCTTTGATTTCACTGAATATTTTCCTAGCACTAGCTGAGAAAAAAACACATAAGTGGAGATGATTTTTCTACTAGCATAAGAGGAGGATGTAAACCTCTCTTAAAGTATGAAGTATTTTTGAAGCTTTTATTGACATCTTTTTGTTACAGCAGGCCTGTTATTACAGGCTTGTCTTTACATCTCATCTTACAAAAACACTGACTTGATGCTGGTAGTGTTGTTTAACTTAGAGTAGGTGACTAATGTGTTGTTGTGTAACAACATCTGAGCAGAGGAGTGAAGTTTAACTTCACAAAGGATATGGAAATTTCTAATAATATTTTTCTTCTTTTTTTTTCTTTTTTTCCAAATTGTAGTAGATTTCTGTTTTGACAAAAATATGCTTTTGTGCACAACAATGAAGATCGTGAGGTAAGCTCTTGAGATTTTTTTCATTCATTCATTCATTCATTCATTCATTCATTCATTCATTCTATTATGACATAATTACATAAAGAAGTGTAATTTCAATAAAGCTTATCATGGAATACACTTTTCATATTGAAACTATTAAAAAGTTTATCATTAACAGACGAAATCTTGTATTCCAAAGGTATTTATAGGTCTTGAACTACTTTTCTGTGTGCAAAATTCCTATGAGATCAACCAAATTTTCTACCAGTACGTAACTTGTACAGCTTCCTGTTTTGATAGAATAGATTCAGCTTGAATTTCTTCCTAAGGTGAGTTTAGAGTAAAAAGTAGTCTACCTTTCTTTATTTCACAAATCCAGTTATGACTGTATTCACAGTGCTCCTTAATCCATGACGGGGAAGGGTTTTCACTGATTGCTCCGCAATCTTGAAATGCAGTATCATAAAAATAATGTCTTGCTTTATAATTCACCTGCAGAGAAAACACACCTGTGGCTTTTAATCTTATCTACAGGGGGGGGGAAACTGTACTCTGTAAGGAATGAGAAGTAGAGCAGAAGTTTCCAATCACTCCTTTTTCTCCTCCTCTGGCTGCAAAGCCAATGTGAGCTATTCAAGTAATTACAAACACTCTGCAAGAGGAAAGAAAGACTATGACTTTATGCAGTATCTAACAGACTGTGGCAGTCCCACAAAAACTGGAGTCAAATGAGATTATAAAACAAAAGCAGGAAAAAGGAACATGGCAATTTTTCATCAGAGACTAATAAAAATCAGGAGAGACCTTTGTCATATATTTGTGACATGGGTAATCATCTCTGTAGCTGAAAGTAGTCCTCTGTCTTATTGCTGTTTTGTTGGTATAAGCTCAGGGTTTATTGGCCTTTTTTGTTTTTTTCCAATCAGGTATGAAGGATAATGATTCATAGTTACCCAGTTCCAAACCAGACATTTTTAAGAATTCTTATACAGCTTCCATACCCACCAGTCATGGAAACTTCTCCAACAGAAAGAGTGTCAGAACAGCAGGAAACGAGCATGGTGAAACACTCACCGGAGATCCATCACTCCAGGAAAGCCCACCATCAGGATCCAAACACTGCAAACCTATCCAGAAAGGCTGAAATGATTGGGATTTCTTTCTAGAGTGCAAAAAAAAAAAAAAAAAAAAAAAAGTAGAGTGGAAGAGGATATATGTTGTTAGCTCTGCTCAGTTTTAAAAGTTACATGGAGAAGCATTCAACAAATTTTTTTGTTGGGTTGGTTTTTGTCTGAATTTAAAATGTTTGCAGATTATACACATTTTAGGAACTCCAAAAAATTCTTTGAAAACACTACTCGTATGAGACATTTTCTCCGTTATTTTTCTTACTATTATGATGAAAACAGAATAGATTTTTAAACTAATTATCTCAGGAGCAACACAAGAATATTATAATTCATTACTACATAATGTGTTGTTATACCAAAATATCAATTATTACACAGTTCACTTGCTTACTTTATTAAGTTTTCTATCACTGTTTGCTCTTCTTCACTTCTAATGGCAGCCAGGTCTCCTCCTATTTCTCTGCAGAAATCTCGGGCTTCAAACCATGTTTTCTTTTGGTCTTTTTCTCTCACAAAACCCTGTAGATGCAGGTAGAACACTGTGTTTTCAGTGTGATAAACATAAATCTGCTGTCTGCCTTGCATAAGAAAAATAGGTAAACCTTCCATTACAATTATCCTTATAATATGGATTCAAAAGTAATTGGATTACCTTACTTATCATTGATAAAGTGAAAACAGAAGTGATATTTGAATAATTGTATAAAAACTGGCTACATTTGTGAGACCACGTGCCATTCTGTGCTGTTAAGATTACCTATTTGGTGCTCTCCTGTCTCATAAGTGGTATTATGGCAAAACACAATACTTACTCTGAAGCATGAATTAGTGCTATTGCTTGTATCCCAACCCAAGGGACATTTGGAATCAGAAATGGTTTCAGAAGTGACAGGAACAGTGACTTTTTCAGCTAATCTTTTGCAGAGAAATTTTGCCTTTACTTCACAGTTCTGAACATCCCATAGTCCAGCTGCATTTCCAGTCCTAAGGGCAACACAACCAGCTTTCTTCCCTTTGTGAGATACAAAAAAAGTTGAAATTTTTTTAGAGAGGCTCCCTTGACATTTTTACAGCTCATGTAATTAATTTACCAAAACTATTTGAAATATTAAGTGCAGTGTCAAATCAGAGGAGGAGCTTTGTGAAAAGAGGAAACCAGCAAGCCAAGTTCTTCCCTTGAGTCCATGAAAAACTCCTTGCCTGCCTCTTTCCTCTGCTACTCATGGTAAAGCTTTGGCAGCTCATCGCCAAGGGTGGAAGGGATTTCATCCTTTCCCCTCAGTTTGATTTTGCTCTTGTAAACAATGCAGAATCAGAAAATAAATATTTTCATGGCATCATAGAAAATCATATAATAATTTAGTTTAGAAAAGATTTGTAAGATCGTAGAGTCCAACCATTTACAGAATAATGCCAGGCCTGCCACTAAACCATCAGTGCCAGGTCTACAAATCTTCACATCTTTTAAATACCTCCAGGGATGGTGACTCAACCTCTTCCCTGGGCAGCCTATTCCAAGGCCTGAGCACCCTTTCTGTGAAGAAATCTTTCCAAGCATCCATTCTAAAGCTCTTCTGATGCACCTTGAGGCCATTTCCTCTTCCTCTGTTGTTACTTGGGAGAACAGACTGATCTCCACCTCACTACAACCTCCTTTCAGGCAGCTGTAGGAGGTGATAAGGTCTCCTCTGAGTCTCCTTTTCTCCAGGCTAAACACTTCCGGCTCCCTCAGCCACTCCTCTTTAGACTCATGTTCCAGACCCTTCACCAGCTTTGCTGACCTTCTCTGGACATTCTGCAGCATCTCCATGTTTTTCTTGAAGTGAGGCACCCAAAACTGAACCCAGGATTTAATTTACAGCCCCACTGGTGCCAAGTACGTGTATCAAAGACACTTCAGTATCAAAGGCAGAAATGTTCCTATGTGTCATCATGGATTTATCAAAGTTGGAAAACAGTTAAGAATTAGGGAACAGAGAGAGTTCCTTAGTAGCATAGATCTAGTCCAGTGGAAGTGATGCCTTAAAGAACCTAGAAATTAAACAACACACTTCCAAGATACTATTAGTATAGGAGGTAATATAAAGGTTATTCTTTACTGGAGGCCTCCAGGGGGAGATATGGAAAATGTCCACAAAATGCCCACTCCCACATGGGGTGAATACAGCTTTATATGTTTAGCAAATTAGAGTATTTGACAAAAATCACCAATTAGAGACATGAGGTGAGGCAATTTCCCCGAGTTCAACCCTCTCTATATCCTCCCTCCTCAGATGGAAACTAAACTTTATGAAAATGTGTCTTGAAGGGCTGTTTTTTGGCCTTGGTTCTCAGAAAGAACCTAGATAGGATAAGGGCCTTGTACCTCCTGGGGCTTGGAGCTCTGGAATACGTTTTGTCTTTCTGGCTAGGAAAAAGGTAGGGTAAAGTACTGGGACTAGCTATTAATACAATAATGGGCTACATATATATGTGTAAAGAATACAGAGAATATATAAAAGGAAAAAGAAAAAATCATTCAGTATTAGTAGAGTACCAGGCATTGCTGCATTCCAGTTTGTGTACAGAACACCTTCACCAGTCACCCACTTGAAACTCCCTTGCTCTTCCATGTCTGAGAGACCAATCCAAAAATACTTCTCAGGGCTCAGACCAATGAGGCTGGTCAAGTAGGCTTGCTCATATCTGAAATGAAAGGAGTCAGATGGGATTAAGCCTAGTTTCCTTTCGTCTTCCACTCCTCAGCATCCCAAGCTTCACACAGCTAGAATGAACAGATTCTTCATTAGTTTTTCTCTTTCAGGGAATATGTTGTTTAACTGGGTACCAGAGGCAGTAGCTGCAATAGGGGGTGAAGCTGTTCTATACTGAAAAACTGCTCCTTGCAGAGCAGAAGATGCTGGTGTCTGTTCTTGCGAAGTAAAGTACAGGAAACATTGATGTGTAAATTATGTTTAGTTAGAAAAGTCATACTGTGTTTATTCTATTTTTTTTTTCTTCACAAAAAGGATATTCTGGGTTTTTTGTTTTTTTTTTTTTTTTTCCAAAAAGTTCTTAACTATTTTTTTTTAAATTCCAATATTATTGCATCAGATATACCGTTTTGAAACTCTTTTCATACCTGGTTCCAATACTTGTTAAATAACCACTGCTTCTTTCACAGGTTTTCTTTGCTTCTGCAAATGTTACAGAGGTATGTCCAACCAGGTAACAGTAAAAACCATACCTTTCCCAACCCTATCAAGAACACATGAAATATACTTGCAATTAAAAAAAAGCATATGTTCTAGTACTTGAATTTCAGTGAACATTCATAAACCAACATTTTTTATATAACCTAATGAGATTATGTATTAATTTGAATTCCAGTGTACTAATGGAAATTCAGTTTAGCAAACATTCAGTGCAGAAAAAAGAGGTTTAATCACATAACCCTTGAACCTCAAGAAGTAGAACTTTTGAGGTCCATAAAGATAAACCTTTGTGTTAAATTTAATTATTCTGGGAACAATTGATCCAAAGCGTAAAATGTTTCTCCAACTCAACCCACATTTAGAAACAAAAGTGCCGAGTACAATTACACATCCAAATATACCTCTCACTCAAGTAATACTCCATTCTTATTACCAAGAAGAGTGTAGGAATACTTGTAGGAATAGAACTTAAACTGCTATCCCATCACATATAAAATGAAACCCCTGTAATTGAAAACGACTCTTGCTGTTGACACCCAACATATCCATAATTTTACAACACAGATTACCACAGAGAAAAAAGCACAGTATTCATACATTTACCCCTAATTACGATAACAACCTCGACTTTTATTCACTGCATCAGCGTTAGACTACTTCCTTTTTACCCCAAAAGTAACAAGCAAAAAAAATTGACATTGTTAAATAAACTAAACTACTAGTTAACTCAACCAACTAATACTACTTTGCTTACTGCAACAGGATTACTAACTGATGTTAATTCAATTAGACACACTACATTGCAAAATAGAACCGCTATTATTTTTTTACTTTTAACACATAGACATAAATTAAAGATTTTGATAAAATGTACTGTGTAGATCTTTTTAATCACTCACAATCAATTCATATAAGTATGACCTTTACAAAACCTTTACAAAATAATGTAACCAAATTAAAAATAGTAGATAAAACTAATTAGTTTAAGTCTTTTTAAAACTAGAAAATCACTAAATAGATTAAAAATGTGATCAAAATAAGAATGTTTGTAGCAAGAGTATTATTAATTCTATTATTATGCATACCTTACTTAATTTTATGTATTCAGATATTAATTAAGAAATCAATAAAACAAATAATAATTATTAAAGAGAGAGGGGGAATTGTCAGGAACCAGACAGCGACAAAAGCTGGTAGCTGTGCAGGTGTTCTAGCCCTGTTTCAGTGGAAACCGTGGCACAGATAAAACTCAAGGCAGGAATAAGAAGCAAAGATGAAGAGGGTGCCACGACCTGACCACTTTGGCAAAGAAGATGCAGACAAGGTCACCACTGGTGCAAGGGGGTGCCTGCAAGGACTGGATAGTGTTGCTGTGGGAACAGAGGCAAGGGAAGCCTGAGTAGGGAATTTGTCTGGAAGTTAGAGAGCTATAAATGCTGGTGGTTTCTGTAATAAACTGGCTTTGCTTGCTGCCTTATTAGCATCCAGCAGGGCCCGTGTCCTTTGTCTCAATCTCTGCAAGTACCTCACTTTTTTGATAAAAATGGATAAATTTTTACTGGTAAGAAAGAGAGACACGGAATGGAGAGTGCATTCAGAATCAGGTGAGCAAAATAATTCTTTGCTTAGAACCAATAAGAGTAGTCTGTGTTGTAGTAGAGATGCTGGCTCAAGTTTCCTGATGTTTTGAGGCTAAAGGAACAGTAAATAGACTAATTAATTTATTTAATGTGTCAGGTCACCTAAAAAGACTGACTGAAGAGTTAACATAGAGACCACTATAGAACAAAATCCTCAAAATTACAGCTGAATTCGGAGTCACTTTTCCCTTTTATGCCAACTCAAGATTTGGTTGCTGCACCCAAGAAAGGTAAATAAACTTTATGTTCAGTGTTTAACTGCTGCTTAGCTCCATTGAGCACAATGAGTCTCAGCTCTGTTCCCCATATGGGCTTGTGGGAAAGGTTACTAAATACAGAATAGTAATAAATAGGAAAGTAAAAACAGGGAAAAGAGAAAGAAAAAAAGCAATAGGATGCAATAACTTGCTCAAAACAAATTCACTCATAAAAAGGATTTTATTGTTTTGATTTGGCTTCAGTGGTGAGATTTGTCATCATCTTGCATCATGCCACATAGTCCAGAAATTGTTACCAGTCCCTATTACGTGTTTGATAACCACAGATGGCTGCAGAACAATATAACAAATATGCAGACAACCACAGGAATGGTTTTAGCCCCTCTCACAGACAGTTCTGAGAGGTAATAGGCCTGACTTCTTATTATTCCTTATATGGGAATGTAGTAAAAATTAATCACCCTGAATTTGGTGTCAAATAACAGTTGTTAGGAAAAAAAAAAAAAAAAGATAGTTTCAATGTCAAGTTGAGCCTGTGAGATTTTGCTAATCAGATTCTTGGCTATGCTTTCTTCTTACCTTCGGGCAGGCAGGATCACTCTTTGCTGTCCCAGAAACTCCTTGTAGTGGGTCTCTTCTGCAGATGTAGCCTAACTTCCTGTCACAGGCACTGTCTGCCCAATATCCATCCTACTTGCAGTTCGGGAAGAGGTGAAAAACAGTGAGGTAGAACCTGTTTCCTTTAGAAACATTATCATTCTTTTGAAAATACTGTTCCAGTGTGAAGATCTGTACTTTTTAATGGATTCCAAGAATTTGAGTTTGGAGGTGAGGTTTTGTTAAGCTAAGTGGCATGGCCAGACTGTTAAGGTTTGCTTGGCATTTAACGCACACTCACAGTCAGATATGAACATTTACTAGTTATTTGTAATTTCATTTTAAATTTAATTTAGAACAACCATAAGTCTGATTGAATAAAGATTCTCTGATTTTGTGCAACTTAGCAACTGTGCTGAGTTGCACTAAAAATCTCCCTAGAAATATAACCATAACTCAAACAGTACAGTCCCACACTGTGATTCACAGGGAATGGTTCACCTTTCCTGCCATAATGACACAATCTTCCTGGCCAGTGGCTTCATGGGTTGGTTCTCCAGGCAACCACTTGGTATATGTCACAGGAGTCCCATCACTCCACTCAAAGTACATCTGAGTTTTGAGATCATTCAGGCCAATCCACAGCTCATCCACAGCTTCTAAGGACAGAAATTCATCTGTGTTATTACCCAAGTTGAAACAGTCCATAGAAGCAAGATTTTATGGAGATGAGCTGAAATTGCAATGTTGCAATGCAAATTCATCTGTATTAAAAGACGAAGGAGTTTATTTTAAAATGTAATTCACAGTCTTCTTTCAAGAAGTTAAAAATGAGATACCAGCAGGAAATGAGATTCCTCAGCTTTATCAGTAAAGTCCATTACTGTATCTACAGCTACAAGGTGTCTGATGCAGATAATCCACTCAACTGCTGCAGTAACTAGAACTGTTATTTCCTTCAAGTGATTTCATGCAGTGAAAAACAAATGAAAAACAAAATTAAAATAATTAAAATGAAAATGAAGAAAGGATAATGATTCCTCTTGTAGGTTTTTGGCATTTGGGTTTTTTCTAACCTATGTATCTGTGGCCTTCCCTATAAATATTCATAACAAAAAAAGCAAGATTTCTAACAGTATAGTGCTGTATCTGTACCAAACACTGCCCTGTAGAAATACTCACTGTAGCCAAGCTGAGACAGGATGAAGCCGTGCTCCTCAGGGTTGTGGATGCTGGCCAGGTTGCCATGGCTCTCATTGCAGGAAATCAGGGCTTCTCTCCATACTTTGGGGTTTCTATGAACCATGAAACAGTGACCTCCATAGGACAACCATTCTTCTGGGCATTTAACAGGCTCTACATCCCCTCAAAATCAATAGATATTTCAAGTTTTTAAATGGTGCAAACTGAAGTCTAGAATAACTGCAATTACATTTAAAATCAGTTAATTAACTAATTAGAATGAAAACGAAGTGGTAACAAATAAGCAGTACTTCATTCCTCACACGTGTTTTAGTCTGTATGCTGCTGCTTTTTGTACTTTTACAGAAACCATATTGCATTTAAACAAAAGAGGAAAAGACTGGAGCCAGTTGTTACTGGGCTTCACCAGTGTGGAGTACTCACTGGCCAGAGGAATATTTAGGAACTTGGTATGTAGTATTTCTCACAATATACCCCAATCACTTATGGTTTTTATCTTTCATAAAGGCACTATTACTGCAGCACAGGTAATTCTCTGCTCACATGAGAATACCAATGCTCATTAAATAAACCAGAGAAGTATAGTACAGAAGTGGCCTGAAGGAAGTTGCTCTTTTTTGCCATCTTTCAAGGTTACAGGCAACCCCATCAAGAGGTTGCTACATCAAGAAACCTACTGGTGCCATTTTTCCAAGCCTTCTGTGACAAACCTCAGTGTTTCCATAAGAATGCACAGCAGGAAGAGTGAAGCGTCTCTAACTCTATTTTCATGTCTGTGCAGACCATGATACTTTCATGATAATGTTTGGCTTAACCAAGTGCCTCTGGAATTGTGAATAACAGAAAGTAAAAAATGCTTATGTGGTTACTGGGCTCAAGGATAATTTTCAGTATTTAAATATATTTTGCTAAAGAAATAACAGTATGCTTTATTCTGTACCAGTCATCATAACAGAAAAACAAATTTCAATGGTTGCTTTTTTTTTTTTATTTTAAATAGCCATTAAATTTAACTTTAGTGACACAAATTATATCCTTACCAAAAGATTTCTTTGTTTGCTTGACATACCTGATGGAAGAATTAAAGGATCCTTTGTGGAGTTTTCCTTTTTACAGATATAGCCAAGTTTCAGCTCACATGGCTGGTTTTCCCATTTAGCATCTCTTCTGGGGTTTAGTACTGCACAGAGTTTTTGAGACTCAGGCTCAGGGCTTCCTTCATGGGATGAAAAAAAAATTATTTTTAGGTAGCATGAGGTTTATGTCAGCAGCTAAAAGAGCAATTTAGTTAGAGACTTTTCATGTGTAAATTATGGGCTCATGATTTCTCTCCTACAATCGCTTTTCTACCAGAGATAAGGAAATGTAATTCAGAAGTACCCATCAAAACATTTCTTTCAATTCTAGTTGCATACTTCACGCTTTCTGCCGCAATTGGTTACAGAATAGTGGACCTTTCTGGTCCTTTGGAAAGTGAACACAGATTTGCTCCTTGCTGCCAGCAGAACCTCTTTACATTTCCTCACATTTGCTGAGTGTCTCTCCTCTGCCTGCCTCTTCAACCAGCACTCCAGGAGCTTCTCCAGGACCACTATCCCTGGGGAATGGTAGGTATTTTCTGCTCAGAGAGGCCCACAGTGTGATGAATTCCTTTTTTTCCCTCTCCCCGCAAAATGTGCAACTTAAAACAATTCTGCTGTGAACCGCAAATATGTAGATTTACTCATGATCATAGCCACTGTGTGAGGATACAGGAGCTCTGGGGGTGTGAGCTGCCTGACCTGAGAGCCACCTCCTCAGCCCTGCAAAGCTTGAGGAATTTGACCAGCTCAGCACAGGTAGAAAATCTTCTACCAGACTCAGCAGCTCTGGGCTTTCCTTTCATCCTGTGTGTCAGATAAAAGCAGGTGCCAAGTCTGAGAATTGGGAAGGCCGAATGATGGGTTATACTTGCATTTATTCAGGATTTGCTGCAACTGACTGCTGCCATGGCAATCATTAAGTGACTTTCAAAGATAAACTGTCATTGCCCTGAACTCTGTTTACAGCCTGTTGAATAAAAAAAAGAGCAGAAAAGCATAAGAAGTGAAGAGGAAGGCTTTGCAAGAGCAGTGCTCGCTGATAGCTGAGTCCTTACAGAATGCAGGGTCTGATAACCCTGTGAGAGTTGTGGAGACACAGAGAATTTCACAGACTTGAAGGCATTCCCAGTATGCTACATCTCAACTAGTGCTTTTTGCTTTATCTGCCTCTGATAGGAGATGAGGCTATTTAGCTCTTCTGCTTGAAATTCTGTCTGTTATATCTAGTGAACAAAAGCATCCTACTCAGATTTTTTGTTTTACATATCTTGTTAGCCATTCAGCTCCCTTTTCTCATGTTCATGGGGAATGCTACAGGACTGCATCTATTACACTTTCATGATATTGGTGGGAAATATAAATTCCAAAAATTGTTTAAAAATATTACTACCTGGTGCCCAGTTAAAGTATCTGAAGGGAAAGCCACCACTCCACTGCCAGCCGCTGTTGAGATTCAGACTGTTAAGCCCGATCCAGAGAGAGGATCTCTTGCTGTCAATCAAATCTAGGTAAGCAAAAGAACTGAATTTTAATGAGATTTGCTAGGAAAACTTCTGCATTTCCAAAGCTCAGAAAAAAATACTAAAAGCCTGCCTGGTGGTGTGTAAGTTCAGTACAGAGCTCATGTTTACTGGTAACAAACTCAGAGGGTTTTTTCTGTAGATAAAGATTAGAGAATTGAAAAAGATTATTTTACATATTATTTTATCTGAACTTAATGCTATTCTACAGTTACATGTAAACAATAAACTTTGAAAACTGAAAGACTGAATTGCTATTGTTAATATTGTTACAGGTTTTCTTGTGTGTTGTTCAGTTGATACAGGACCTTTGTTCCACAGTGTGCATAAATCTATAAAGTCTGTATAAAATTTGCATCATGTTTCCAAAATACTATCTCATTAGATATACGTGAAGAATACTGATTTATTAACACAAAGTGAAATCATAGAACATGTCATATAATGTGATAGTCATGTAATGGCTGCCTCCTAAAATGTTTTCTTCTTTTAAGATCCCTTTCTGGGACCTTTCTGATGTTTTCTGAGCTTGAGCCAACTTTTGCTTAATTAGCTGGAAATTCTTAGATTCTTTAAATAAAATATTATTAGTAATAATATAAATAATTCCAAATGGTAATTCCTCAACTTACAGAAGTTCCACCTATAAAAAGCTTAATATACTGTAGTTTTGCTATTTCTGATTAGTACATATGTTTTAAATTAGTACAGTTTTTTACATCATCTATTCACTGTAATGTGATTAAAACATTAAAGCATTTGTAATCAGTCAAAAAAACCTTTTGAAACAGTTTTTACTGAATCATGGTTATAAGTTCACCTCTTAGGTACATTTGTTCATGTATCTCTGTGACACTTAATAATTCTGCATTCTGTTGTAGACAGCTCTTCCTTGCTTGGTGCCATGTGAGAGCTGATTGGTGGTTTATCTGGTAGTAGGTTCCTGTCAAAGGATCTGTATTCCAAAATCTGTCACTGTCTGCATGAGAGAAAGGAGATTTAGTACCCAAGTTTGTAATAAACATCTTACACAAAATGTTATGGCAAAATTTAACTGCAAGCTTGCTTGAGAAATAACATTTTGGAGCAAATAAGGCTCAGACCCACAAGTCATCTTGTTCGTTGTTAAGAAAAGAGGGTTTGTCATTGACATTAGCAGTGATGAGCCTTTCATCCTTTATTTGCACCTTCCCCTTCAAATTTTATAATGCCCAGGAGAAAAACAATATTGTAAAGAGTTCAATAAAGCAAAACTGTATCGTGGTCATTGTCTACCCTGAGAACCTGTTCAGCAGCCCATAGGCTGTGCCCAAGTTTATTCTTGGCTGAAACACAACTGAAATATAAATATTTCCAGTAATGAAACCTTTCTTGTGAAATTATGCCATCACTAACCACATTTACCATGCTATGGGCTTGGGGAGGAGCAGCTGGAAAGCTGTCCAGTGAAAACAGACTTGGGGCTGCTGGTTGATAACCAGCCAAACACGAGCCAGCGAGTGCCCAGGTGGCCAGGGCCAATGGCATCTTGGCCTGGATCAGCAACAGCGTGGCCAGCAGGAGCAGGGCAGTGACTGTCCCTTTGTACTCGGCACTGGTGAGGCCACACCTCAAAGAGTCAGTTCAGTCTTTGGCCTCACTACAATAAAGATCTTGATGTGCTGGAGCACACCCAGAGGAGGGCAAGAGAGCTGGTGAAGGGCCCTGTGAGGAGCAGCTGAGGGAATTGAGGCTGTATTTGTAGTCTGTATGTGTTTTAGATAACTGAAATGTTGAAATTGTCTTCTGAGAGCTCACTGTTAGCAAAACTGATCCCTGGGCAAGTACTAAAATAACCTGTGATTACAACTTGCCCTAAATTTCTCTTTTGCTGAGAAAAAAATACTAAATTTCTTGAATGGTTTGTTAGAGAAAATGTTTTCTATTTCTTATTGTGTTTCTTTATTGCTGATTCAGAGATTTTTAACATTCTTTTTTACTGTAGACTCAAGTATTGGTGATAATGTCCCAAGAATTTTATAATGCCAAATACTTCATATTTTCTAGTTTATATAATGTGGATGTCATGGGATTTTCCAAGCTACTTCTTGCAATATTGCACCAGAGAATAATTTTCACCAGATCAGTCAGA
Organism: Rhipidura dahli; assembly: GCA_013399225.1. Taxonomy (NCBI): domain Eukaryota; kingdom Metazoa; phylum Chordata; class Aves; order Passeriformes; family Rhipiduridae; genus Rhipidura; species Rhipidura dahli. Next base: position 1,249,408 of record VXAC01007128.1, read on the forward strand.
ATGATGGTGGTCATTGGTGGTTGAGAGTGAGTTTAACCTGTTTTAGCTGTGCAAGGCTCATATCAAAATGACAAATTGTGATTCTGGTTCTGTGGTATTGCACTGAAAAATTAGGTTTGAGGCAGCATTTTTAATGTCTTAATTAACATGTATTTTGGTGTTCTTGATCCTGCACTCCAATGACCATACTTTTATCTGTTAAGATAACCTTATTTTGTAAAGCGGTCTGAGGCATTAAAAGGGAAATGCTGATGATGCTAATATTTCAGTTGAATATTTGGGCCAATCTTTTAATTTTATGTCTTTCAGAAAACAAACTACATTCTTTCATGAACTTTAGACCAATCTTGTTATAGAGAATGGGGCTTCCCTTGGGTAGAAAAGGTTAGACTGCTGCTATCACAAATATCAGTGGGTATTAGACTGTGAATAACATCTCAATTTTCAGGTGATTCTATGTTGAAGACAGCCATATTTAAGCACACTGTTTTCTTTCCTGAGTCTTAACTACAGATGGACACACCCAGACAACTTTCAGCCTGACTATAAGCTATTAGCAAACAGACAGATTTGTTACTTCTGTCAGGAATGTTATTGAGTGAAAGAGACATTTTTGAGTAAAATTAGGTCATTTCAAGATTTTCCCTTCCATAGTATTGACAGCATCTCAATACTGATATATTTACATAAGAGTGTTGTGTTATAGGGTTTATGTCAGCATGTGGGACTTACCAGCAGCTGGACAGAACCCATACAAATGGTCCACATCGAAGCTGGGTGTTGTTGCACACCAGAAGAGGCCATCTGACCTGCCAGCAGCTGTGCACTCAGCGTACCACCTACCACTCAACAGGAATGGGAAGGCACACGGAGCCCCGTTGGAATTTCCTAACAATGTAAACAGATCTGAGGGGGCAAAAGAGAAATTTTAATGTAGCTGTGTGAATATGTGTCTGTACTCTCTATAAGATTGCCTGGAGAAAGCATTACAAGTGCCACACAAGTGTGGGAAGCTGCTATCACCAGCAATGTCTTTCATGGAAGTTCTTGGTAGGTGTTGCAATTTACTGTTTGCTTCTGGGGTACATCATCAGCTGTACCAGCTGGAACTTGAGCAGTTTCCTGCTGTAGCCAACTATGAAAGAACTGTAGTGATTTTTATCTCATATATTTAAATATAATTTTCTAAAAATAGCGCTATCTTTTTATCATGTGGCCTAACTTCTTATCATTTATAAAAAGTAAACCATTGATTTAATTGTTAAATGTTGTGGGATCTTTTGAAATCTCATAGAGCAACTGAAGGTACTGTGCATAGAATTATTTCCTTACGTTTAATATCAATGTATTAAACTCAGAGATTTTTCTCTTTCATCCAGAAATACCAATACAATCTCAGTAGCAATAGTATGCAGTTAAATAAAGTGCTTTGAGTGCAGAGTCCCAGAATCACAGCACAGTTTGGGTTGGAAGGGACCACAGTGGGTCATCTGGTCCAGCCTCCCAGCCCAAGCAGGGCCATCCCAGAGCACGTGGCACAGGACTGTGTCCAGACCATTACTGAATATCTCCAGGGAGGGAAACTCCACAGCCTCTCTGGGCAATATGTACCAGTGCTTGGTAAAGGAAGTTGCTCCTCGTATTCAAGTGGAATTTCTGTGCTTCAGTTTCTGCCCATTGTGTTATTGCTCGGCACCACCAAGAAGAGTGATTAACACTCACAATTAAAAATAACCTACATCTACATTCACTTTAAAAGTAAAGAACAAAAAATATGCACATTTTTTGCACAAACTGCATTCTGTCTGAACCCAAGCAGCTGTGTCTCTCCAGGATGGAGGGATACAGGACTATGAACTAATCATTCTCTAGTCAGTCATTGCCTCAGGGGCAACAGCTGATGTCAGACTAAGGGGAGCAGAAATCAAAAAAACCCTATCTCTGATGTGAAACAAGTGGATTCAATAAACCATCAAGATTAATGTTTAAACTTTACCTTCATGCCCTTGAGAACACAAATCATCCATGGTTTCATAGATCTTCCATTTATCCATTGCCTCTGATCCTGTTTTCAGTGCAATATTTTCTTTTCTTTTGCCAGCACTGAGAAATAAATCTTCCCCTTGGATTGCCAAGGCCGCATTTTTGCATTCCCATTTCTGGACTTCACTTTTCTTGTTGCATGGGTACAGAGAAATTTTAGCCTGGTTTCTCTTGGAGGACACTCCCAAGCACTGTGCAAATGCCACACTCATTAGCTGATGATCAGAGACCCACCTGAATTTTTGTAAGTCACTGTTTTTCTTGCAAGCGGCTGTTGTGACTGCCTCAGGACTCTGAGCAATTAAACAGAACTTAGTATCCTCATGGTATATTAAGAATATATCCTTGTCTGTAAAACAAACCATTCAGAATAAGAAGTTAGGGTGAGCACATGGTGAGGGGAGCTTGTGAGGAGAAAGATGTGCTGTTTATTCTATGCTGATCTGACTCATGTCAGGAGGCTGCAAATATTTACAAGGATCAAATGGTACTTTCAGGACATTTCATTCTGGGAAGGAAAAGTAAGTACAGCTCCGTAAATACATGTAAAATACGGAGGCATAAGAACACATAAACTGCATTAGGACAGCTTCAAAAATATGATCATAATAACAGAATGTCATCTTCTCCTGAAATGTACATTTCATTCAAGATTTCCAAAAGAGAGCTTTACTGAACATTTGGAAGTTGGCCATCAGTTTTATGCATTATAGTTTTAGCTCCTGTTGCATCCTTCTCCATGGGGTCACATTTGTGCTCAATACAGTCAGTGAGTGAGCCTTCTGTGACTCTTGCCCCTTCTGGAATTGACATGTTGTGTTATGTCTTGGGGATTTTTTTGGAATTGAAAACCATATAAAAGTGACTTGTTATCCTGTCTGGATCCAGTATCCTTTCATCAGTACGTCTGTCATAAGAAGTCAACATAATTTGCACAATAAATCACAAACATCCTCACAAGAGCCAACACTGAGGTGCATGTAGGTTCTACAGGAGTGGGCCTGCATGCCTGTGCCTTGTAAATGCCACATCTGATAGTTAACACTCCCAAAGGGTCATAGGCAGCCTGATGTAGTAATCCATTGAGATAAGCAGGCCCTGCTGGGACGGGCTGTCCAGAACTGCAGCTGTGCTGTGACACACAAAGCAAGTCTGCCTGAGCACACAGCTACATGCTATTCAAAATGTCAGGTAGCACACAGCTCTCACTGCCTTTGGGCCACGAGGGAGTGAAATTTGAACTACAAGGAATATTTGAGGACCTGTAGAACAGAAGGGCAAGTTTTTGCCCTTCAGCCCTCTGTGCCTCAAATTCACACCTGGAAACAGAGATGCAGCATCACTGCTGTATCCATCTGGGAGAATAACTCAGGAGAGGCAGTGAGATACCCCTCCAAACACTAAAGTAAATCTTTAGGGCAAGTGTAGGATGTTAGGTCAAGCCCATGTTGGGTAGTGAATGGGGAAAATTCTGGGAGGTTATGATGGAAAGAATAGTTCTTGAGCTCTTCCAGAAACTCCCTGTATTACTTTGACCAGCTCAGTAATATATAGAAGTTTCAGTTCTGCAAATCTAAATTTGAAGCTGAGACTTAGTTTCTTCTTTCCTTGTCAATTTAGGCAAAAGGTTTTAATTATTAAATCTTCTATTTTTTACTGCTCAGTAAATGAGTGCTCGGTGTAGTTCCCTGAGTACTAGCTATTGTCCCTTGTAGAATTTTTGGGTCTAATAATAGGAGGTTTTGCTGGAAACTGTGAGATTTCTGCTTTTGGGTTGTGTTCCCAGCACAGAGAGCAGGTGGGAGACCCCCTTTTTGCACAGGGTAGTGCTGTCCCAGCTCACATGGAGCAGTGTTTGCTTTTGGAAGCTGCTATATGTACCCCACTCCACAAATCTAGTGAACTGAAGGATAAAGAAAACACATCTTTGAACATTATCATCACACTTACTTCAAAATGAAGCTGTGATCTGTCTTTGGTCAACATCAGAGCCTTAACTATCCCTCTCATCCTTATCCTTGCTGCTGTGGTGCTTATTCCACAGCTGTACTTCACTCTCATATATTTCTAATTTTTTTTTTCACTGGCATCTTCTCATCCACAGTGAGAAGCCACATCTTACATCAATCCACAAGTTCCACCTCATCCCACACAATCTCATGCTAAGGCTAGGAGAAACACAATAACACCCTATTTAATCCCTTCATCCTTTTCATTTTTTGTGAGTCAGTCACATATACAGACAAGGACTGTGGAGAGCACACTGTGAAGTCCATCTACTTTACATACCAAACATAACCAATAAATAAGTTGTACCCAAAAGGCAATCTTTATTCACATACGTGACTCTCTCCTTCTGATTCCCAGCTTTACCCCATTATGGACATTCCCCTCTCTTTAAAAGTAAACCAACATGTCTGTATCTGTCTTTTGGAAATGTCTGTGGACCACTCCTATTAGAACAAATATGAACTGCAGAGTTGTAAAGCTGTGTAAAAATCTTAAATATTCTGAGAAACCAGCAAGATAACAACGATGCCCACTTTCACATCCACTTTTGCAGGGGATAGGAAAAAATAGACTCACCGAGTGTCTGAAAAGCAGTATGAACAAATGAGAGGAAAAATAAAACTGTAGAAAAGGTCAAGTGTTTCATTCTGTCTTCTTATTCACAAAGAGATGAGATGAAATAATTGCTGCAGTAGAGGTCCTTAAAGAATCAGTTGGCGCTGGCTTCTTCTCAGTTTTGGAGATTTTTAGTTGAAAGAGAAAACTCTGGGCTCTAAATAAGGAAATATCCTGTCACATGTGGTATTTTGAAATCTATTAGTAATTACAAAATTCAAACTTTGCATCTGAAAACGAAGTTTCCATCCATTCAAATGCAAGTGGCAAAGTTTGAACATTTCAAGATCATTCCACTGAATTATTTTCAACTTTCTTGTTTCTGTGCTGGAATTGTAGCATTCTGAACTTAAAGAAGCAGGGAGTGTTTTTTTAAATGGATGTACCTTAAATGTCATACATATATACCTGGGAAACTCAGAGAAAAATGATTGCAAAATTCTTAGCCAGATAGGTTTTCACTGCTGCAAAAGATATTTTGTTTTAATTTACTGCAGTGAGCAATGCTGACTATTTCAGTATGAAAAATTAAGCCACACAGGACAATTTAATTTTGCTTGGTGACTTGATAAACTGGGTACAATGTAAACACTTGCTTTTTATCTGTCTGGTGTATCAGCTAGTAGAACTACTGTGCTTTTATTTCATGTGAAGTTATCTTGGAAGAGCCAACACAAAATAGCCAAATCTTTACAAATATGTCTGTGATTTTGGCAAAATACTGCCTTTCTAAATTATTTCATCCATAAAGTGCAAATGAATTTTAGTACTTTATTCTTCCTTTGTACCAAGTGTAAACGAGACAAGGAAAGAGTAATAGTTTCAAATTTTACAAGTGAACTTCAGTCATTTATTGAGTGGAAATGAACTACAGCTATGATGCACAATTGCTTAGTTGTTTTGAAAAAAAGGGAGGAAAGAAATTCAGCTGAAATTGCCCTTCAAATTTTGTCTCATTTTTCTTGGCTTAATTAGGAAGAAAAATCTCACAGTATTTTCTGCAAGAGCAAAGCATCACTTCATAAGAGAGAAGAAATTTATTCACACAATACAGTCTTTGGAGCTGTGTTATCAATATAAAATATAAAAATTTAAAATAATGATATTATATTGGATTTTTTAATCTGTTTATTCTTTTAATTTGCTTTGCCTTTATCATTAGCTGTCAAATAGCACTGAGTCCAGTTCAGTATTTACAAAAAGGAAAAACGTGTATTTTTTGTAACTTACATGAAGGGGGAAAAAGAAATTGTAAGATCAAGAGGACTGTTGTAAAAAGTACTTTGAGTACAAAATTCCCTTTATTCCTTATTCTCTGCAATATGTTCTGTTTAATTGCCATATCTACATAGTGTCAATCCAATGTCGTGTGACCTCTCCCCTGCCATTCTTATGCACTTTCTAAAGGTTTGCTGTTCCCAGAGATACTTGAGATCTTCATTTCTTCAGTATGTCATAGACAATGGGGAATTCACAGAAAACTTAAACATCTCAGTAAACCTCTAAAACATTTCACTAGCAAGGCACTGTTGTGTGCCCCACTGTTTTTCTGGCCTGTAGCATGGACACAGTGCCCAATTGTCAGTCCATTCATCAGCGAGGTGGAGGATAGTAAGCAAAGGTATCCTAAAATGAATGACTGAGTGGAGTATTTGACAACTACTTTATTTTTTAGTTTATTTGTGGCTTTTTTAGTCATATGCCTTTCTGTGTGTCCTCCTGCCAGCCTCTCTTTTAAGGAACAAGGCACATTAGATCAACAAATCTTACATCACCTCCACACACTAATTAAACACTGAAGTGTTATTATGCAATATCTAGATTGTTTACTGATATAGTCTCATGTTCCTAATTGATAAAAAACACTCAAAGTCATAGAATAAAACTGTATGCAAAGATTTATTTGTTTTGCAAAGTCCAAGTTGAAGCCATGAACAAAGGACAGGTATTTGCATTTCACTTATAATACTGTAGCAAGGAAAATATTTATGTAAAGGGTGTAAGACAAGGGCAGCAATGGGGACAAACAATTCATGTAAATCTATGTTTATTCCAAACACCACTTGAGTAACAGCGTACACACTTCTGTAGTGTGTGGTGAGATACTCTCAGTGTGCAGACATTAGGGCCGAGTGCTCTGCAAAGAGTGCTCAATTTTAAGTCTTGACTCTGTATGTGATGTTGTTACAAATTCCTAAATAAGTGACCTATATCTTTTAAATCTAAATTCTCACTAGTTCTGTTATTTTCCATGCTTGCTTAATTAGCCATTTTGTACAGTACTGAGTCAATAAATATCTGAGAGTGTTTATTGCAGAGCATTGAGCAGTAGTTCTCAACCTTCACCAAAGGAATGACGGCCAGTTTTATTTCACAGTAAAAGTTACATGCACCTTATAGAGACTAAGGTTTCCTTTAGTTCAGCTTTATTTTTTTCAGCTTAACCATTTAGTTTGGCTGTGTTATCCCATCAAACAACACTATGTTCATTTTTTTCTTTGTTGTTGGTAGCATCACTTCCATTGTCCCCTGCAGTCAGGGCACGGCTGTATTCCAGCTGTCTGCTGCCCCACCTCATCTCTCTTCCAGCTCCACTTCCAGTTTTTATCTTGAATGAAAAATAAATCATGAATCCCACCCCTAATAAAATGATAAGGACCAAAGTAAGTAGTATCCACATATTCAGGTGACCAATGGTTTTGTCCTTTTTGGCATCTGTAAATAAATAAAAAATAAATAGAAATGAATAAAGAGTAGCCACAAATAATTATAAGAATATTTAAAAATTCAATTTCTCCCTTAATTACTCAGGGGAAAATCTATTATAATGACTCTGTGTCAGTCTTCCTCTTAGATCATACCATGCAAAAGGAAGATCAAGCAAATTTACCAAAGCATTTGATTATCTTGGGGTTCCCAAAGTGTCTTGCAGATAATGTTAAATTAGGCTGGGAAACAATTCAGTGGCAACTAAGTAAATTAAGCTCATATTTTAAAAAAATATATAAACTAAATAAATATTTAATTCAAGCAACTTATCTGAAATTATTTGGAAGGTGAAAAAAAATCTTACCTTCCACATCTATAGCTGCTTTAAGAATAGCTGTCAAAGATAAGGGCAAATGTTTAGTAAAAATCTAAAAAGGTCACATTTTCTTCCTGACAGTTTAACGTTAGCAAAAGGTCTGGTAACCTGCACATCACCATCACTTCTGGAAACACATCTGCTAAGTTAACAGAGCTGAAAAGGTGCAAAAGATTTTTAAACAATAAAACTTCAGTAAAACTGCAGTGTTTTACTTATTAAAGCCCTCTTCTTGCCTCTTTTGTAATAACCAGAGTATCTCCAAGCACTGGTAGTTTCTGACTATTTTAAGTGGATTCTCTCTCCTCCCCTGATTAATTATCCTTGCCCTTTTCACCGGCTCTGTTTCTTGTGGAGACTTGGAACAACTTGATCGACTGCCGAGGATATTTGAGCTTGCCTGTAGCACACACAATTCTTCTGAGACCCAGCAGGTAGGTCTTAATTTACCATAATTCATTTGCATCTATAATTAACACGTATAAGCACAGGCTTTCCTGTGCAGATTCTCCTGGCTGTGCACAGAGGGCGCCAGATGCAAGGCTTTTCCCGAACCTGGCTGGGAGCTGCTGGGAGCTGCTGCTGGGAGCTGCTGCTGGGAGGTGATGCTGGGAGATGATGCTGGGAGATGCTGGGAGCTGCTGGGAGCTGCTGGTTGGGACATGCTGGGAGCTGCTGGCTGGGAGCTGGCCACGGCAAGGATGCATCTCCCCGTGCTCAGCGGGCCCCCTGGGAGCATGGGATGCACCAGGAGCTGGGCTGCTGCTGATGCCTTAAGAGGCTTTCTAGAAACAGAGACTAGACAGGAGTAAAGGGAATAAAGTAGATATTTACTTGAAAGGCCTTCAAAGGTCCTCCCCTGGGGAGCCAGAGGCCACCCTCAAGATGGACCTCAAGATGGACCCCAAGATGCACAACAGGTCACGAGTTCTTTACACCTTTATAGGTTTGGTTCATTTGCATCTCAGGGCTAATTCTCCAATTAAAGCTTCAGTTTAATGATGTAATTCCCCTCAGCTTGTCCCCCTCTCAGAGGCTTTTGGTTTATACTTTTTGGGTCTAAGATGGTCTGAGTGTCCTTGGAGAGCAGGCCCAGAGGGGCTTTGTTGTGTCTGCCCAGCACGAGAGGGGAGAAATTAACAGGCTGTATGAAAATTCAGAGTTACACACTGGGCAGTACAGGATTTGAAAAATATAGAAGTTAAAACCTAAGGCATCACTGCAACAGAACCAGAGCAGTGCATTGAGCTCTGGTGTGATTGCAGGCACAAAGTAAAGGCAGTTTTTAAATTTGTCCCTTGAAAGGATGCAGAGCTGGCTGTAATGGAATAAATATCTGGTTGTGCTGGAACACTGTTCCACTGGAGACCCTGGTGTCAGGGAATATCCTCTCTGCTTTGGCATTTGGCATCAGGACCACTCACAGTCAAACCTGTCAAATAAGCTGTGTGGTGATAGTGAGATTCTGCTCTCTGACATGTAACAAAGAACTACCACTCAGTAGTGTCTGTTGCCTGCAAAGAAAACTAGGCATTGTCCTCAAAGCAGAATTTTCCTTTTGAGAACACGCCCTCAACACTGGTGTGACTGCTGCTTCCCCCACCAGCTGCAGGTTTGCTTTGGTGGGGGGAAAGGACTGGACCTCAGAAACATCCTGAACCTTGGGGTTGTGAAATGGGGCAGGAAATTGGACTTTTTTTCAGAATTAACAGTTAAACTCCAAAATACCACATGGTTGCTTGGCTCACAATACTCTGATATTTCTACTTCCTGACTAAAGCAGATGGTGCTCAGTTATACAGAAACAAAATATT
>VXAC01007128.1:1258985-1287555 GCA_013399225.1 Rhipidura dahli
TATCTAGTCATACACAAACAAAAAAATAAAAAAAAAAAAAAAAAAAAGCTAACCAAAACACTTCTACTCTTTTCAAAGGTCACTATGTGCTCTCTGGATCGCACTTCCGCTCCTATTTAAATAGAATTGCTTCATCCATCTCTTGCTGGAACAGCATGTATCATACTGCATACAGCAAGACAAAGAATAGCAAATTATTGATGCCACTCCTGTTCCATAGAAAGAAAATAGGAATGCTAGTAGGGGAAAAAAAGGTTTATGTTGGAGGGGAACAAAACAACAACAGGGTTTAAATTTTTTTCAGGAATTATATATGATTTTTACTTATTAATTGAATATTCCTCACAGAATGTAAGAAAATCTGAGGTTATGAAGCAAGAAAGCAGGGCAAACAAAAAAAAAAAAGTATTATTTTTGTCTGAACATTGAAACATTTGTGTCAGTCTTTAGTAATGATTCTATTGTGCTATTACTACTGAAATGAAACCATAAATGCTAAGAGCAAATATTAAAGAAGTCACTTACTCTTTGGTTTCTTACAAATAAAACCCTTTTGGGAAGAGCAAGGCAGGACACTCCAGTTGCCGGTGGCCGCAGACATCTCCACGCAGAAAGCCAGCTCATCCCCCGAGGGCTGCCCCTCACCCCAGTTGACAAAGTCCAAGGCACTGTTGTCCTGCCAGAGCAGCTGTCCTGATGTTGCAAAAGTTAGTATCAATACTAACAGATCCACAGGAAAAGTTTTCACCTTAGTGAATATTAACACAGTATACTTTATTCAGCCTAATAAGGCAGTACTACTTTCTTCAAAAATTCCACCTGTGGTTGTTTTTTTGATACATTTTATCACATTTGATTCTTGTCCCAAAACAATATAATTGCTTTCTCAAATTATGATTTACAGATTTATCAGTTATTTATATTTCTCCATATTTTTGCCTAGCATATTAAAATTTCACAACAAAAAAAGTTTAATTCATACTTTTTATAAAAAATTTCTAAATTATTATTTCAGCAGCAGTCAATGAAAAAACATGCTTAAATTATGCTTAAACATATGCTTAGTTAAAATTAAAACTTTTTTCATGGACTCTAAAAAACAAGATGTTTCAATGGGCTGAAAATAATCTAAAATAAAACACTTACTGACTGCTTTTAGTTTGGTAACAGTGTTTTCTTCCAGATGCATGTTTTCTACCGCATGCTTTAGCAAGCAGCCTAATTTTCTCCATACAGAGTCACAGAGGAGCTTGATACTGTGGGGTCTGGCTGGACTCCCACAGGTCCCACATGAGTGTTCCCCAGCCATGAGAAGATGAGAGCCAGCCAGGACTTGTTCCCAACAGGAAAAGCTTTCCCGGAGACCAGGAATAGGAAACAACCTCAGAGAGGATTGAGGTCTGAAATTCTACTGTACTTTAATTGTTTGCTTAAAACCTTTTTTTTTTTGTCCATTTAATAAAACCTGTTTATGATTATTTATAGAACTTAGAATAGTTACCATTTACATTTCTGTATATTCCTATCCAAAAGCCACTTGTCTTGCTTGTGTATAAGTCTGAATGTTCTATTAAAAAGTTTGATTCAACCAGATCTTCTACAGAAGTCAACATTCCACCTATTAAAAAAAACAATGGAAGATGATTGGAGATATCCCCAACATAGTTACAGCTTTTGAGATAGGTTAAGGTTAATAAAAAAACCTCTCCTGCTGGTAGGGAGTATACAAGAATTTAGAGACCACAAGCTAGTGTCCAGCTGTAGGGAAACAGCGCAGACAATGAGAGAGGTCAGCTGAAGTGGAAGACACAAAAGCACACTGAAGATGATGACTCTCAAACACCAGGCAAAGTGCACTATATTTTCAAGTGATTGGGTGATATTTTTCGCAGGAATTATGACTGATTAATTTGTGGTTCTTCGTGGTTTGACAGAATAACCTATAGCATGAAATATTATTGTGCAACAAACAAATTTGCAATTCAAACTGATGTATTAATTTTTTTGGCAATGGCAGAGTTAAGTGGGCTAAGAGGATCTACAAAGATATGAAACAAAGGATTTGTTTATTTTGTCTTTCCTGGCTTCCTGAGACATGGATAAGATAGCTGATGACTCAGCAGCAAAGATGAAAGAGTGCCAAGGTGCTGCTCCTGTCTTGGGCAGGAACAGATGTCTCCAGTGAGAGGGAGGGAAGCATTTTCCCTCCCTGGGCTCTGCAGACTGCCAGGGAGCCTTGCTGATAGAGCAAGGGCTACCAGGCAGCACACGCAACCCCTTTCAGATCACACAGCCCGTGTTAAAAATGAGTGATTGTCATTGTGGTATTTACTGCACTTATTGTGTGTGGAGAGATATGGAAAAGAAGGAATTTGGCCAGAAACAAGTGGGGTTTTTTTAAATTCACATAAAATTTAAGACCTTACTAAAAGGAGAAATTTTGTGAATGAAGAAATGTAATGAGAAACAAGCACGTCTGGAAAAATAAAACAAAGAAATTTGATCACTTTAAATTCAACATAACCAAAAAACCACATAACAATAAAAATAAATGAGACATTTATTACTTATTTTTAATATTTGTAGATTTTACATTATTACTTTTCAAGATTTTTTTAAACAGTCCTATGTCTGGGTAAAATTAATAATTACCTGATTGAATACATTGAGTCACAGACTGAGCCCAGCTCATTTCATTGGCATTGAAGTTGTAGCAGTGGCTTCGGAAAGGAATCCAAGATATGTGATCAGTTTCAGGACATGTTCCAATATCCTGGGGGGGATCAGAAGGAAGTACATCTAGAAGAAAGGAGATATTATAGATGCTTTCATTCAGTAAGCTTTGCAGTTCTTCATATATGAAATCAAGTATTAAAACCACCTTTTCTGAAAAGTACTTAAAGTATTCTTTGGTACACAGTGCTAGAATTGTCAGTGTCTACGTCAAGAGTAACAGTGAGGATCAGGACTGGTCAGCCATGAGAGGATGACTCAGTGTGAGCCTGTGCTCTTCTGTTTAACTAAATAAATCAAACTTGGACTGTCTCAAGGATATTTGAGTGTTCAAGGATTATGGTTCTAGTTTATTTTGCTATAACCAACAAATTTATAGAAATAAATGAGCATTAAAAAGCAGAAAAAAAAGCCACCTAGAAAACTCCCAAACTCTCAAGAAGGTCAACTTTTATTTTAAATAAAGTATCATATAAACCCTAGTTTACTGTAGAAATCTCCCATTTAATATTTTCCCTCAAGATAACAATTCTTCCATAAAATTTCTGAGCATTTTTATATCTGAAAAAACATGGAATAATATGAGTGTTATTGAATACTTATGTAGTAACCCCTCATTTTCCTACAAGCAATGACATTGTGAAAAGAAACAGCTACATTGTCAATTAGTACATATGTTCTTAAAACAAAAGTTGCAAATTTATAGATGTGAAATTCAGAGCATGACCTAAAAAGAAATTAAAAAACAACCAAAAACCTTATGAAGTATGAACTTTTGTTTGGGCCAATAACAAACCCTTTTTTATAAGATACGACTCTTTCTCCTTTTTACAGATTTTGTCATCTAATATTAATGAAATTACAACCAGTGTAGGAATGATGTGTATGTGTCGAAGAAAAAAAATCTTTCTTGTACTCAGTGGACTTCATTGATTAAAGAGCTTCCAATAAAAACCCTGTCAGCAGAACCAGTTTTATACATTCTAGACTCAGTGTGAAATGTACAATGTTCCCACAATCTCTATGACCTGTCTGACTGCTCCCATGGCAGCTACCACTCCAGTCCAGTTTAATGGAAGGATCATGGCTGGTGAATGTCAACTCCATCAAAATAAAACATTTTCGTGCCAAATAAAGGTATTGGCATTACATACTCAGGCTTATTGTTCCTCAATATATACGTAGAAATTTGAAATTCAGTCAAAGCAGATAAAACAAGGTTTCTGCCATAAAACCAAAAGTCATCACCATTTCTTACCCTCCAATTCTTTGCAGACAGGAAGATGTTTTTCATTACAAGGTGCTGTTTTCCATCTCCCAGAGAGTGCTAGATAGACGCAGGCTCTTTTCTGTTTTGGTTCTCTATAGTCCCACTTAGAAAAACCCATTTTCCTTTTATCGGTCCATCTATAATATCCATAATTCTAAAATTGAAACAGACATTTAACATAACTGTTCTATGCTCTTATTTGCTGTTTCTGGTAAATGCAGTTATACAGAAGCACATTTTCAAAGTGATACAGGCAGCTCAGTTTGTACTGTGCTAGTACTGTTAAAATACTGGTTGAATCAGGACTCAGCAACATAAAAACAAGACACAGCAGTATGGCTCCCATGGGGAACAGCCCATGGAAATGTTTGGAAGGCTAAAAAATGCTCCCTGGTGACTTAGTCCCTTGTCAGGTGATGTTGGGAGGTGGAATCACCGTCCCAGAGGAGTCAGATCTCCATGAAGAGCAGCAAAGCCATGGGAACATGTAACCTGTGGAAAGCTCAGGTGGAAATGTCTTAGAGTTGGCTACCAAACAAGGACTCTAAGCTCCAGAACTTTTGAGGAGAAACATTTAGGAGTAAACTGCAGCTATTGCTATGAGAAACCTGAGAAAATACTGCTTTGTACGAAGCAAAAGAGAAATATGCTGAGCAGGACTTCTTGAGTCTTTGTTTAGTCTTCCCTCCTCCCCTTTTTTCTTTTCCAGGAAGAATCAGAAGAATTACAAGGAAAAGCACACAGACACAGACAATGTATTGCTGCCAATAAGAAGAGGGGGAGTAGATGTAGTCTCACTCCAGTGCATGGCTGTGTTAAGAGAGATGCCAGGTACACAAGGTCATACTGAGCTTGGCATCATCAGAGCAAGGTCACTCACAGCCTGGGGAACAGGAGGAACCACAAAGCTTGACTCTGCAAGATCAAGGATGGCTCCTTTATAAGTGCCAGGGGTATGTCTGGTCATTCAAACTTGATCAAAATGGAATTTTAGCTGCTTTCTGAATCATATCTCTAGGTAAAACCAACCAATTTTGATATCAAATGGACTTAACACCATTATTTTGGTTTGGGTAGAGATGTCCTGTGGACTTGTGGAAGGATTTATATTAAGGTTGGTGACTACCCATCACTTATGTGAGCATTTTGTCTGGTGGGGGGACACATACTGTTAGAATAGTGGAAATGTGTATTGTTCAGCAACAAGTTCGTTGTTTCAGACAATATAGCCTTCTGAGGGGCTTTATCAGAGTGTTGCTGCATCATATAACTGGAAATGCTATTTTTACACAATATTTATTACAAGTATCCCTAGGTATACTGAATTTCAGACATGTATGAATGGTTAAGATGATTATTACAGAGGAAAAAGCTCATTTTTGTTATCAAGATGGTTTAGCCAGATCAAAGAACAATGCAATAGAAACAGAATAGTTAAGTGCTACTTACTATCTACTGCATACTCACTAGGGAAGCTGAAGCTCAATTTGTCACTCATTCACAGAGCCAATAAGACTGATTCTCACTCCGGTGTTCCCTTACAAAGTAGTGAGCCTGGGTTTCAGTATTCACTACTTCTGGTACAGTACAGCTTTTACTGATTTTAATCTTTGGAGCCTTGCAGATATAGCAGAGAGTGTGTTCAAAGGTGTGTGGTTTGGCCTATGAACTCTTCTGAACCAAAATGTAATGGAAAAGCTGGCTGCCAATGATCATGAGGCCCTAGCCCTACTGACCATCTTGGATCCTTTGAGGAGGGGTCACCTGTACTAAAAATGGCCATCTGAAAGTTCAGCAGGTATTTTTACCTAGGTGTCCAAGATTCACACAGAACTAATAAAGAGAGTCCAGCACTGCCAAAGGTTCTCATCCTTCTCCACTGCCTAAAATGGAGTTTAATGGTTTCTAAATCTGTTCATGCTACAATTTTCCTGCTAATAATAACATTTAACTTTGTCAAATATTAATTTATTAATCTTACCACATTGCTGTTGAGCCCAATCCATAAGGGCTCTCCATACTGGACTGCCTGCAGCAGCAAGAATATATTACTGTAATAATCAAAAATGCTGGCAAGCTCTGAAGATTTCTCCTTGCATGCTTTTCTTGCTTCTTCCCAATCCATTTTAGAAGGAATGATTAAATAGCTGCTGTTACCATAATGGACAAAATCAGAATCTGGACCACTTGTGGGATGAAACAGTTCAGGCTCTGTAGGAAAGAGGTACAAATTTGAAAGGAAGGGGAGAAAAGAGTGAAAAATTACTAGGTGCTGGATAGCAGTGTTGCTTTTGAGTAACAGATGAATACAGTGTGGCAGCACAAGCATCAAGTAACAGCATTTCTTACATAAAACCAAAGAGATTTATTTCAATGGCAATTTGAAATTACTTTAAGCTATGGTGTAAAAAAACATATAGGGATTAGAGAGAGGCAGAGAATGAGCTGTGTGTACCTATAGACATGCACTGACCAGATGAAATGATGTGAATACTGGTTCCACCATGATCCTCCCCCAGAGCTCTCCCTGTCCCCCCACCTCAGTGCAGGCAAAATTCTTCCCAGGCCCGAGCACAGGACTATCTCCACACCTCTTCAGTCTCAATTTCTTTCTAAGCAAATTTTGTGACCCTGCTGCTATATCTTTCCCTTGTAGGATGAAGTGAAAAAGGAAACTGTATTTTTACCTTAAATTATATATGCTGAAGCAGAAGACAAAGGCCTAGATCTAGTGATGAGGACAAAAAAAAAGACATAAACTGTCTTTGTGTTCAGTCACTGTTGAGGATGCCCTGGTAATTGTTTTTGCTAGTGCTATCCTCATGCAGCTTTCTGCCCTTGCGTGGGACAGAGCTGTGAATCATCTGACCCAGCTGTGGCTCCTTCCTCTATTTGAATTTGCTGCTCAGCACTTCCCTGTTTTTGTTCCTGCGGACTCGGCAGTGTAGCTCTGCTCCGGATGTGTCTCCCACCCTACGGCTTCATGAAGAAAACTGGAACTTTTGCCCTTCTGAGTATTGCTGTTCTTGTGTTCTGAAGGCCTTGCTAGAGACTGATGAGCCAACTAATCACTTTAATTGGCCTCAGTTAACCCCCAGCTGGAGGTCACTGAGGGATTTGTCTTTTTGATTTATATTTGCAAAATATCTGGATTCAGGCACCTAGATCTAAGATGGTTGGGTAAAGCACAGATGACTGAACTTTTCTGTTAATAGGGAAAACAGGCATTTTGAAGAACCTGGTTTGGGCACTATTCTTATGATGAAGCTGGTGAATCCTGTCTTCAAAGCGTCCACATGCCATGTGCAAGCATCTGATTTAAGTGTGGATGTCTGCAGGGTAGGTGATGTCAGTGCTCTGAGGGATGGTGGGTGTGCTGATGGGGAGAAGTCATAAGGCAAAATATTTTCTGTAGTCCTTTATCCCAGAGAGCCTTTTTGTCTGGAATTCCTGAGCCAGGAAAGTAGCCCTGCTTCTCTCATCCTGCCTGCTACAGCCACAGCTGTGCACTTACATCTGAGGACTTCAATAGTTGGACTGTTCAGTAAATGTTTTGCAACAAAAAAAAGGTGAAAAATAAAACTTACCACTGTCCATCTGGCAAATATAGCTTTTTTTATGCTGGCAGTCAGTGTTTTGCCATAATCCTGCATCATCCTCAGACCTTGTTGCCATTGCAATGCAATCAGTCTAGGAAAAAAATAAGAATTATAAATTTTGCTGGTAAACTGCAAAATTCTGGGCAAAATAATAGAAATATGTATGAGGACAAAAAGGTAATAGCTTTCTTTTCTAATTTTCTGGCTCTTCTTTTCAGGCATTGCTTATTGGAAGTTAAATGCATTATATTATATATCTTAAGCAAATGTACTTTCATTGGCAGATTGCTGTAAGAACTTTTGTCAGTTTATAAAAATTCCTTGGAATGTATTGAAGTTATTTTTACTATGTAGTTAATGATAATCTGTACCGAATTTGTTGAAGTTTCATTTGGATCCTCATCATGCAAGAAAATACAATAAACCAGAATTAAAACCACAACTAGTAACAGTGAATATTTTCAGTAAAATATAATAATTATAAAAAGTTTAATTAATTCTAGAAGTAAAGATAGTAAAGCATTCCTTTTCTGAAGCATTTCCTTTTCTAGACTTTGACAAAAGAGTGAGATTAAGCCTGGACTCTAAACAGGTCTATTAATTCCTGAGTACAGCTTTAAAAATTTGATCTTTGAAATATTCAGGTGCCTTCTGCTTTAAGCTACTGAAAATCAGATCTTATCTGAGATAGAAGTTAGGCTGGGTACTCAAACCTTGAGTATGTTATTTATGTTATGCATTTTCTGATTTATTTCTCTTTACCTGTATTGTAATGTACTTCCAGTCAACCCATCTGACTTCATCTCTGAATGGGAATCCTGGCGCCCACTGTGAATAGTCAAAAACGCTTCCATCCGTCCAAAGATAGGTCCCCTCACTGTTAATGTCATTCAGCCCAATCCATGTTCCACTGGCAGCATCATTTAGGTGGAAGGTGAGAAAGGCTGATACAAAACAAATTAAAATAAAATAAAAATTAACAAAATTAAAATAAACAAATAAAATAAAAAGACCTGAGGAGTTTCCTCTCTTCAAATTCCATGTAAATCAAATTACAAATTAAACAACCAATAATCTTCTAAATGTATTGGAAACACCAACTTCAACATTGTTAGGCTACGAGCTAATGGGAAAAGAGCAAAATTACAATGGGTAATCAAACTGAAGCGGTTTGATTTCATGAAAAAAGAAGAGGGGGGAAAAGAGGGGGAAAACATTTTTGATTAAAATTATTTAGGCTTCATGGAAATATCATAGAAATCAGGGCCAAAAATTACTTCAAAATATTGTCCTTCTCTAGGTAGCATCACCTGCAGATATGTCATTTCTGGTGGATGTTTGTTTGTTGCTTGAATATCTGTGAGCATTTCATGACTTTAAACCATTACAATTTATCCCATCTTCCAAGGCCATGGGGAACAGATTATTCTGTTCCTTCCACATAAGATATTTGCCAAAACTTGGGAAGTGCCATAATATCTCACTCCAGCCTTCCCTCTGGATCAAACACCTCCTGGTCTTCCCGCATAGATTATGCTATTCAGATTTGGGGGTCGGTTCACCCTCATCATTAGATGGTGACATGTGTGGCTTCATACATGGTGCTGAAGGCTCAGATGTCATACCTTGCACTTGGTCACTGTGTATAGAGGCCAAATTTCCTCCTAATTCTCTACAAACACTTCTTGCTGAGTGCCAATTTAGTTTCTCATCTTCTCTGGATCCAAATATTTTATAACACTGTGGAGAGAGTAAAGGATTAAACAGACTTTCAGGTGTCAAAGAATATTAAAACCAGTGATCTGGATTAATTCTGTGCTAGTCCCTGCATGCAAAGAGCTGCAGGTGAGGGGTCTGATGAAACACAAATACTGTCAGCCTGAAAGAAGGAGACCTAGCCAACCCCAGAGGTACGTACACAGCACCTACAAACCTGTGAGGTCACTGCTGGGAAGGAGCTGACAACTGCCAAAAGCTTTTGAGGAATTAAATTACTGAAAAGTAGAATTTTTGAGGGACTGGAACTATCTCCTAATTGGGAACCTAATTTGAAGCAGGTAATAATCTCTCAGGTCAAGTTTTTTCAATTAAATACCACAGATGGAGTGCTAAAACCTGGGCTCATATGAGAACTCACATGGAAGAAGTGCCCTTTTGTATGGGAGCTTTCCCTGAATACCAGTGTAAAGTATTTTTTGTGTGGTTGTATTCTGCGGGACAGAAGACATGGCTGCCCCCTCTTCATGCCCTTTGAATGCATAAAAAACTTTCCTATTGATTTCATTGTGAAATTGATTTGTGGTTCTCCTCTGTTGTCTTTGTTTGTTGGGTTTTTTAAAAGTTCATATGCCCAGGTTTTTTTGCTTAACTTAGCAGAAAGCAATGTTTGCTTGTCTTTTCTATTTGATTTGACATCTACTGCTGTTTGTGTTACTCAGCTTAAGATGAGTTGTTGTGATAGATGATTACTGATGAATAGTGTGACCTTTCAGATTTTCATCTGTGTTACTCAGAGAAATGGGGTTACACTTACAGATAAGGATGATGTATCAGGATCTCCATGCAGTCAGTATGACTAAAATAAGCTGAAATATCTAGAAACTGGAAAAGTGGCTATGGCTAAAGGCACACAGACATTTACAAAAATTACAAGTTCAAACATAAAAAATCCCCTTCTTTTGAGATTTAATTACAAATTTGCCAACCTGAAAATTCACTGCACTGCTAACTAGGATACCACTTAGTAAATTGGTGTACAGAGAGAATTTATTTAATGAGGTAAAAGGAATAGTTGTTTTCTTCACCTATAGCAAATCTGCTAAATACGGCTGAGATTTATTACTGCACCTTATTGTTAAACAAAAGCCAAGTTTCAGGACATCCTCCCTGAAGTGGAAGTACAGCAGGAGCAAATCCTGAGTAAGTTGAATTATGCCTTTCACAGATAAAGGCGTTTTTCACAGCACAACTTATGTCTTTCCAAAAGCCTGTAAAAAAGTGGAATACAGATCATCATTGAACATATTACAGAATAAAGGAAAACTCTTGTACAACCAGTACAGCAGTCAGGCCCAGATGGCATTCATAAAGCACAAATGAAACACATTTACTCAAATACATTCCTCCTTCCTCTGCAATATGTTTCTTTCCTAAAGGTGATGGCACTGTTTCAAACTTGAGCATGTTACAAAAAAATGTCAGTATTGTTGAACTACCTCTTTGTGGGGTAGCCTCAAATTTAAGTATGTACCAAACATTTTGGATTTTTATGCTAAATTTTATCCAAATATTTCTGGTTGCTATTTTACTCACCAAAATCTTCTGACATTATCACACAATTTTCATCATTATTTGCAAAATTGGGTTCATTCGGAGCCCAGGCAACATAATTCACTGGGGTGTCATCCAGCCATCTGGAAGAAACAAGGGCAGCCAGACAGACATCTCAGGCATCTCAGCAATCAGTCACAAGGTCTGCTTGGGCAGAGGGCTGCACAAGGTATCAGCAGTGACCAGGGGACAAAGTCTCTGCATATCCTGGAGAGGACACAGCCACAGCACCACTGCTGCTTCTCATCTGTTTAGTACTGCCACGTTCCAGGCAGTGTATGGATATCCTTCAAAGCCCAGAAAGGTGTCCTCCTGAAAGTCTTCTCAAAACAGATTGCTAAAACAAGTTTCCTGACAGAAATTTCAGAAAGTTGTTGGATGAGACACTGCTTAAGGTTCTTGCTTCCAGCTGATATAACTCAAACCACTCGTGATTTATTTGATTTAACACTTACAAACCTCCTCAGCTTTTTCTGTAGCCATTGGAGACCCGGTCAGAGTAAATCTCACCCTTAGGTTGATGTCAAAAGTGGATCAGGTAATTAATATCCTAAAATTAGCTGCTTCCCCTCACTATCTATGTGGGGTTGCAGTTTTCTCAGTGTAAGACATTAAGTGAACTGCATCTTAGCCATTAATTTTTATTGGGTTTGCTCTCCCAAATTTGGAAGGAAAATGCATTTGTCTGCTTAAATATAGAAGAATGTCACACTTCTGATCTGAGACATCTCCTGAAAACTATCCAGAAGTCAGTTGCACAACAAGTTTCATTTAACTTGTAAATCGAAAGCACACAGAAGTGCTCCCTAAGAGTGAGATGAAGTTACCATCATGTGTTGTCCATTACATTTCCCTTTACTCACCTGAATCTCTGATCAAAGCTGACAACTAAGCCAATGAAATATGATTTTCCTCTGTGTTTTGTGTACATCTAAAATAAAAGTAATTCATAGTTAAACACTAAACTGTTGCTGAATGTCAAGCAAAAATCTGAAAGCCAATTAACCTGTGATATTTTTCCCCTTTGATGCCTGTGATATTTTCCCTTTTTTTCTTAGAATTTGAGTCTCATGTAAAAATACTGTAGGTTCAGGTTCAGGTTGCAAGCAGGCAGGAGGGATATGTGGAACATCCTAGAGTGAGGAACCCTCTGGACAGGACAGCAATTGTCACTCTGCTGAACACTGCATATTTTAGAAGAGATAAGCAACCTGGGCCAGAACTATCCTTCACTGCACCTTTGACATCTGCATGCCCTTTTCCTCTACCTATTAAAAAAATAGTAATTTTTTTACAGGTGCTGAACAAATCTATTGCTTTATAAATAAGTAATGCAGGACAATAGCTCAGGACTCCAGCCTTGCTAAATATTTTGTGTTTTCCCTTTATTTTATTATCTGCTCTGCTTCAAAATTCAGCTATAATTAATAGGTTTTCTGCTTACATATTGCCATAGAAATCGTCTTTTGCTCTCTTTCTCAATGACAACAAGATCTGCAAAGTTCTTCTGACAAATTCTCCGTGCTTCCTCCATATGGACATGTTCTTTGCTGAAATAGTACTGCTTATTTTCATATATAATCCATCCATCACTGGTGACTTGATAGTCTGAAAGATAAAGAATCATATATAATATTTTCCAATCTAGTCTGTTCTAAGTCAGAAAACTGTACAGTAATCTTTGTGAAAGAGGAAAGAAACCTACCAAGTCTGTAGTTTGCTTCTGGCTTTACCAGTGTACCTGTAAAATAGAAGATTGTCATTAGCAACATCCTAAATTAAAAAAAAAAAAAAATTCAGAGAGATTTGCTTTATGTAGTTTCCCATGCTTTGTAAAATACAGGGAAAAACCCAAACCCACCAAGCAAACTGTGAATTAGCTAATGCATTTTCAAGAATTTAGAGCACATACTGCCATATTAAATTATGTGTATAATTTAGAAACATTTAGCTAGTGAAAAATATGTACTTTACAGTGATGTATCTCCAAAAGCACTGGATCAAAAAATCCAGAATTCGCAGTAAACTTGTAGTAGGTTAAACAAATATTACTTTGAAAGTTTATTTTAGTATTTTCACTTGACAACACTATGATTAAGTTTTTTTAATATTCTTGGGACTACAGCCAAACAACATAATCCAGTATACTAAATTCTAAATCTTACATACATAGTAGTAGACTACCCACAAGTACTGAAAACTTAATGCTGGTTTATTGCTTATATCAGGTGTAGCTTCCAGTGTCTCAATGAATTCTTGCTTTCCTGATGCCTTGGACAATCTGTTTTTAAGAGTCCTGGAGAGCCAATAGATATTGAACCCAAGTTTCTGATTACAGGTTGGACCAGGAGGAAGCAAATTAGCTGTTGCTATTCCCAGAGCCAGATATAGCCTCTCAAAGGAAGTTCTGCTTTCATATGAATGCCTGTTATTTTGTAATTCTGAACTACTAATTCTCTTAGCTTGCTCCATTTCTACTGTGGTTTGATGGAGAGAAACACATTTGATGAGAAATAAGCAAAAAAAGAAAAAAGAAAAATCAAGTAAAATTATTTTGGGACCTTTTAAACACATTCTTCTTAAGTATTGCGAGAACAATAGAACTAAAATTATTTCAATATCTTCATCATTAATTTATATACTTCTGGTCATTTTGATTTTATTGTTTAATGCTAACATAACTGTAACATTCACTGTTTTTGAAAAGCTGGAATATCTTTTGTAAATGTGTGTCTTGAGTGAACACGAGGGAATTCACATGTGAGCGTGTCTTCCCTCATACTGATCATCACATAATCTAGACTCACAATTACAAGATCAATTTATTGAATTATTCTTGCTTTTGAAAGGTCATCTAGGATCAAAATAAGCTGATCAGAGTCTTTGTGTTGTGGTTTCTGAACTCCTGAGTAATCTCCCCAAGAGCAGAGAGCCACATCTGCACAAAGCAGCATGCTCGGTGTGCAGAAAGGGCTGCACAGGATGTGCTGCTTCGAGCTGGTGTGCAGAAATCAGGGCTTGGATGGTGTGTTTGTGTGACTAATCTACCAAAAGGGAACAGTGATTCTTCCTTTCTGGTTAAGCAATTTTTCAGTGTTACCATGGTGCCTCATTCACCCTTCAAGGGTTTTGTTGGCAGAGTCATCAAATATTAGATGCACTCAGTGTTTTTATATTACTGCCTATCCCTTCCCCTCCCGAATGTGCCTCCTAGTAGTTCCCTGTGTGCATCCAACTTTCTTCTCATTTCAAGAAGGTTTTAAAAATCTCCTTCTCCATGGAGATGCATACAAACACTCAGTGTACAAGCAGGAAGCAGGCATGCAGAAGTAGGACTGAGTATGCAAAGCAAGCTCTTTCACTATCAGCTCTCCCTTGAGCTCTTCAGCCCACGCAGACCCCATTTCCATCTCCTGCTGGTGTGCACCCCAACATCTGTCAGGTCCATTTTGTGAGCCTGGCACCAGGTTTGGGGGTCTTGGCTGTTTTGGGACGTTGTTTTCCAGGCAAAGCTGGTGGATGCAGGAGTTCATCACGGTTACACCAGCCTCTGCTTTTGATTATATTAGGTTTTCCAAGTTGCTGGTTCCTATAGCAACTGATCCCTCTCTTGGTTCCCATTATTTGTCTCACAGTGGGAAGCCAAGTTTTTTTCCCTTTTGTAGAAAGAACTCTTGTGTCCTACATCTATGGCTATCCTGGGTAAGCCTGAGGCAGACAGAAATAGAGGGAGGAGATGAAAGGAAAGGGGATAAGAACTTTTGCTTTGCAAATTTGTTCAACCCATGGCAGAAAGAGATAAAACTAGAGATTAAGTAATAGGGACACTCTTAACATCCTCCATTCAAGGAAAAGAGAAATATCTCAATTCATTCCTCTTGGTTTATGTGTTGCCTTCACTGCAGCTGGTTTTAAAATGAACAATTCCCAGTATCTTTCTTCCTTTCAATTTGTTTAAATCCATAAAATTTGCTTTTTAAACTTGGGTTTATTGCCCCAGTTAAATGGGGAATTAATAATACCTTTTTTTGTTTCACAAATCCAATTAAGTAAATGTTCACAGCGCAAGTCGTTCCAGCGCATTCGGGGTGATCTATTAAGCATAACACAATGTTCAAGTTCTTCACGG
This sequence comes from Rhipidura dahli, assembly GCA_013399225.1. NCBI lineage: Eukaryota > Metazoa > Chordata > Aves > Passeriformes > Rhipiduridae > Rhipidura > Rhipidura dahli. Next base: position 1,274,047 of record VXAC01007128.1, read on the forward strand.
TTGTTGGGTTCATTTTCATCCCAGTTCTCATAAATTACCTGTGTTGGAAATACATATCAATTACTGAGTGATTCAAGCTGAATAGAAGTAATTGAGATTGCCATGGTGACACAACTTCAGTATCTCATCATCTCAAGTGCCTTTTTTATGGGATCAGTAGGAGTTCAAACAGACCTGGGAGGGCTGTGAAAGTCATGCTGGTCAGGTTACTTTCTCCACCACTCCCTGAAGAAGGTGCAGAGGCTACATGGTATGGAAGACCTTGTGTTTGATGAAAGAAAAACTGATGGGCAGAGGGAGTCACATTTATCTTGTTTTGTGAAAATAGTTGGCTGGGTTTCCCTGTACTGCCATACAGCAGTGTCTCTTTGAGATGCTGTGAAGGTCTAGGAGCACAGACTGCCGAAGGTGGGATGTAACATGGCACCCAGGGATGAAACAGAGGCAATGCTGTGCTAAGGCAATGCACTGCAGCTATTCAGCTGCAGGATAAAGGGCATCCATGCACCTGAGGAAGGTTTAAAGAGATTGGAAAAAAGGCATAAAAAATTAAAATGTATCTATTCCAAAAGACAGAAGGTCAGTTAATATCCAGCAAATAAATACTCACAGGGGAGCCATCAATCCAGGCAAATCCTTCGTCGGGATTTAAGAGAAACAGTCCAATCCAGAAAGCCTGAGTGTTCAGTCCTTTATCCCTAAAATAAATCATACAATAGAGATACAGGAGCATAGAAAGAGATCAATCCTGAAAAGCATAGAAACATGCTGCTTTCTGTCACACCTAAATTGGGACCCGTGGCCCAAAGCCAAGCTCTACTCTCTGCTCAGGGGGTTTGATACAGCTCTGTGTTGGACTATGACTTCCCATATTTAAAAATAAGTTAAAGTGATGTGGTCCAGAGCCAGCTCAGGCTCCCATTCCTGTGGATGCAGCACTCACTGTAGTATGAGTTCAAAGACAGAGGCTTTAACAAAAATAAATCACAAATAGATGTTTATTTAACTAATAAATATTAGCAAAAATTGATTTTCAACTGTTTTCATTTACTTCTTGGCCCTTCCTAAGAAGTTTATGTAATAGTTCATGCTATTTAACTTTTCATGCCTATGGACTAAATAAAAGAGTCTTATTTAATTCTCCGCATAACACAAAGATTTCTTTCCACAAGATTTTATACTCTAAAGCAAAGAGACTTGACAGACTAGTAAAACCTCATTCAGCTGCTCACAGTACTAAAATATATTTAAAATAAAGAAGGGTGAGATCACAAACTTTCTTAATATGAAAGTTTTAAATCTGTTTGAGACCGTAACCCTCAATTCTCCACTCTGGGAAACAGTTTTGGTTAAATAGCTGTATATTATGTGCCATTGACATGTCTTGATGTTATGAAATACAATCAGAATATGGATCTAATTTGAAGGGAAAATAATGCCACAGTTTACACATCATGAGCAAGACATAGCCATCTAAAGTGCTCCCAAAGGTTAATTACAATTAATTACTCTTTTGTTTCAAGAGTCTTCAGTTTATAGCCAGAAAAATTCCACACTAAATCCTTGAATTTTGGTTCACATTGCACAGTAACTCAAAGGATTTTTTGAATGATTTGTTTAAAGTAAGAATTGCAGACAACTAAAAAATGCCAGTTAGAGCTGAGTATTTTATTTTCTCCCTTTTGGGAGAGGGAATAACCTGTAAGAAGTTGATCAAATCTAGAGAACTCCCTTGCTAAAACCTGTGATGAAAATTTCAAAAACATTATAGCCTCTTTGAAATACTAAAGTTTGGGGGGTTTTTTAAGCAATATTACAGTATGCTATTTCCAGAAGAAAATTTTCCAACGTAATTTAAAATTTGGTTGTTTTTATTCACTCACTTGTTTAGCTCCAGATATGTTTTAAGTGATTTTTATTTAACATAGCAGGAACATGAAAAAGAATTCTTATGCAAGTACTCACGAAGCTAATTGCCATAATAAAACTTGATCTTCTCTTGTATTGATTGTGACCAGATTTCCACCTATTTCTCTACAGAATTCTTCAGCCTCAAACCAAGACTTCTTTTGGTTTCCCTCTCTCACAAAAAACTGTTGAGAACAAAAAGTAAAAATAAATTAGTAAATTTTTAAAGCTTCTAAAACATATGTAATTAAATTCAGCATCACTTTAGCACCCCTTTATTCTTGAGTGAGACACCTTGACACCTGCCAGCCTTTAATATTAAACATTAGAAATATTAAGTGTAAATATGTTTTTCTTAACATCATTTATTTTAAAATAAGGCAGAAGTAGTATAGGCATGAGGAGAACAAAAAGTATCAGAATGTGCAGAGGGAAAAAAACTAATCCATAACTTAATTGGAACTTTGACCACTAAAGAGTTCAAAAAAAGATGGGAAAGCTCAACCATGGCATTTCACAGTAGAAATCAGGAGATTTTTGAGAAAAGGAAGGGGAAGGGTAAGTCTAAGGGTAGTATATTGAACTAGAAAAAACAGTTTGGATGCAGAAAGCTGTTTGGCAAAGCATGGACTCCAAATGAGGAAGAGGTTTTTGTATTGAGGTGCAAGCACACACACACACAAAATACATTTTCTGCCACAAAGAACATACATTCTTGGATTAAGGACATGTTCAACAGGACTAAATGCTTGACATTTAATGGAAATTATAATCAACAATTTGGTAAATGGCAGAGCCAATATAATGATAATTACATGTGACATAGAACCTCAGACCCTTGTAAATACAGGACTAAAATCATCTCTGGTCTCCCAGCAGGCAGAGTATCAGAAAGGAAGCGAGACCATACTTATATGAAGACATGGAAGAATATTGCTGCATATTTATTAACTTGGTTTATTTTGCCTATTCTTTCCTTTTTTTGCTTTGCAAAAAGGAGAGCTTTCTAAGGCATTTTTAGCTAAATCAAGAGAGTGCTCAAAAGCTTTACTTGCTGAACAGTTACCAACTAAACACAGATCCAAAAGTATCACTATGAGTATTACATGCTCAGGTGTGAGAAAAGGTTGTCAGAGGGCCACGTTTTCTCTCAGAAACGTTGTCCTATGCAAATGACACTGCAGCTCTTGAGATGCAATACTATGTTTTACCTGAAGTTCCAGACTCCTGGAAGCAAATAAATTAGGTGAGGTTCTCACCTGGCATTTAGATAAAATAAAGCATATTTCTAGCACTCTGTGTTCATCATTCTCCCTTGCTGACTTTTGTTGTATTTGGTGGATTTGTCCCCCATGTTTTCTTGCCCTTGAATACTCAAGAAGAGATCATTCCCAAATAATGTCCCAGCCTCATGGTGACCAGGGCACTGTCCCCTGGGCTGTCCCATGCTGAGACTCCCGGTGGAGGTGGGCACACACTTACTTTGAGGCATGAGTCTGCCCGGGAGGCTCTGTCCCAGCCTTCGGCACAGGCGGCCACAGGGACCTGTCCTGGAGGAGCAGGAGGTGGCACTCCTGCTGCCCGCTGCTTGCAAAGATAGTTTGACATCTTCTCACAGCTAACAACATCCCATAATCCAGCTGCAATTCCAGTTCTCATGACAACACAGCCTTGCTCCTTCCCTTTGCAATGTGGAAAAGAAATGAGTGAAACCAAAGCCTTAATGGCTGTCTAAGGAATGAGACCTTTGTTTCTATTCATACAAGATTATGAAAAGGAAGATGCAGGTTATGCAGATTTAAAAACATCCTGGATATAAAACTATTTTTAATACCACCTGTCAGAGGCCAGATATGGGCCAATGAGCCTCATAGATACAGCTTTGCCAAAACCAGAGATTTGCAGCTTCAGAAAACAAATCTTCCTTGTCTTGCCCCCACCAGGAAAATCACAGGGAGAGTGGCTCTTGATTATATTTACATATAGTTCTCAATATCCTGGTGACTCAATTTCAAGAAGGGTGATGTCAAGTACAACAGGTTTGTTTTAAGGCATGACTAGCTGTGTGAAGGCAAGGGCTCACAGGTAGCTGCTAAGTGTATTGCTGGAATGCCAAACAGCTGCAGGTTCACTGCTCATTTCTCACATATGCACCCTTGGGTCAAAAACCTGTCCAGAATAATTTTTGTAATTCTGATGAGTTGTTGTTTACTGGTGTTTAAAATCCTGGGAAAAAAATGAGACCATGGACTTTGTTAACTCCTGCTAAGTATTGCCTTCAGTCTAACATATCAAAACAGGTCTCTGTACACCTTGTCAGGAGCCTGACTTCCACCAGCACCTGTAGCTCAGCTGGGACAGTGCTGGTTGCACTGGTGTCAGACACAGGGCTGGTGGTGCTGGCCACCTGCAGCTACAGGCACAAAACGTAGTGCCCGTTCTAATTCCTAAGCAGGGGAGAAAAAGTGAGTCACAGCTGCCCTCCTGTCAGAGGGGCTGAGCCCACCCAGAGCTCACCTGGCATGGCTGTGTTCCAGTGTGTGAAATGAGGAGTTTCTCCATTGGTCCACCTGAAACTCCCTCGTTCTTCTGTGTCTGAGAGACCAATCCAGAAATATTTTTCAGACCTCAGGCCAGTCAGGCTAATCAGAAAGGTTTGCTCGTTTCTGCAGTGGAAAACAGTGGTCATTTACAGCCTGTTACTGTGCAGTATTGACCTGAGTGATACAGACAGAGGTGTTAACATGACCCCAAAACAACAGCTCCTCTGTGAAGCTCAGGCAAACCCCTGGGAGTCTTTAAACTGCAGTCATGAGGGACAAGTTTCTCCTTTCAGCTGAAGGCAACTGAAAAGTCACAAATTGCTGCTCACATAGGCTTCTAGTTGTATTCTACTCTTTTCACTGCCTTTCCAAATCTTTGAAGTTCCTCAAGCAGACCACCAAGACAAGACCAAGCTGTCAGCTTTGCTACCCATCCCCTCTGAAGGCAGTCATGTTCCTCAGGGGCCATGAAGCCTCTGAAGCCCAACAGGGATGTAGGTACATGGGAGATGATACATTCTGGCTGTGGGAGATGGCAGGTACTGGGGAAGATTTCCTACATTTTTTCAGAAATTGACTTAGAAGGTAGTTTAGGAAAATATTTTTATTAAAGCTTTCCTATCATAATGAGAGACCACCTGTCAATAAGTAGATGTAGATGAAAATTGTAGTATCTACTTTCCAACAGAAAAAAACCCAACAAAACAAAACAAAAAACCCCCCAAAAAACCCCATCCAACCAACCAACCAATCAACCAACCAACCAAATAAAAACCCCAAAACCCCACCAAAACCAGAAGTTGCTTTAATTATTAAGTGAAAGATAAGAGACAACTGGTTAGTTCAAGTAACCCTCAAATCTGAAAATTTTTAGAGTGGATTGAGTAGCTAGCCCTAAAACATTGAGGTGTTTGTTTTGGTTTTATTTTTTTTCCTGCATGGATAATCTTTGCATGCTTTTCTATGATAAAATTTTTTGAAAAGCGCTGATGAAACACTTTGACAGGTTCAAAAAACAGAAAAGTTTTTCAAGTTTCTCGATTAAAAGCACTGATTTTTCAAAAAGTAGTTTTCCCACCTGCTTTCCACTGTAGCTAGATAAGCTTCACTGTGTTCACATGTCTTATTTGCTTCTGAGAATGTCAAAAGTGCAGAGCCCACCAAGTAACAGTGAAAACCATATCTCTTCCAACCCTGTGACAAATAGAAGATTTTAATGTGCTATGGAAAGAGACTTCAATGTAGAAATTTCTCTGCTCTTCTGTTTATAAATATTCAATGCTCAATTTGTTGTAGCTGAGTTCGATACTGTGATGAGACTGGACTGATCTGTTAATAAATAAAAGCTATTTTTTGATTCTATTCACTCCTACAGGAGGCTATTTTGTTTAAGAGATGACATTAAGAACGTAGTTTTCATATCTTTTATGCATACATGACTTTTCAAAGAAAGCTATGACTGTGCTATTTGCTGTGGCTTTCCAGTGCTCTGAAGGGATGGGATTATGCAAAGTGAGTCTATAAGGAGCCTGTGATTCATTCAGGGAGACCTGCAGCTCCTGCTTTCCAGAGCTGCACAATCTGACATAATGAAACACCAAAATATTGTGGTATGGAAATGAATTCACAAACGAGCACTGCCCCCCAAAGCTGCCCCTGTCACTCCCAAACAGAAGGGGTGAGGACATTTTCTGAGCCAAGAGGAATCCAGATAATGCTTGTTTTCAGGGAGAGTGGAAAGGAGGACTATCAGTAAAACAACCCCACTTCTTCCTGCTCTTACAGAGATCTCTGCTGACCAACACAGATACAATGGAATCATGGGGCAGTTCATCTGGGAATGGAGGGCAGGGCAGTATTCACATCCATGTAAATGAACCTCAACTTTCTTGGGAATTTCCAAATAAAAATGAAAAATGCACCTATGTTAGTAAATTGCTAGCAGGAAGAGACCAGGTTGCCTCAACAGTAGATTTTCTATATTATACAAAGACAGCATCCAAAAGAAGCAACAACTAGTAAATTAATTCCTGTACGGTTTTTTTTTTTTAAAGATTATTATTTATGAGAGAGCAGTTACTTTCTGGCAGCCTGGGTCCTCAATTGTCTCTTTTTCAGAGGATTGTGATAAAGGCTTCTTTTTACAGATGTAACCAAGTTGCTTATTGCAAACAGCATTTGCCCAGTATCCATCCTAGAATAGCAGGGAGAAGGAACAAATGTCAAAAAAAGGCACTCACAAGCATAAATAGTGTTTTTTCTCTTTCTTCACAAGGACAACTGGAGAGTTATTTTAAAAATCAGACACATCTGTGATGCTGTTTTGAGGTGAAAGAAGGAAAATAACATTTTGAAGTCTCAGCTTTACTTCCTACCGTATGTTTTAAATGAAAGGGTTTGCAAAGATCCATCTCATTTGGGGCTAATGGATCTGCTTTTGGAGCAGGATTATTTCACTACACTTCTTGAGAAAAGATGAATTAACTGAACTGATGCACATCTGATAGGTTTGTAGTAAATCTAACTATTTTATCCATCAAAGAATCTGAATATGACTTACTACTTAAAAAAAAAAAAAAAAAAAAAAAAAAAAAAAAAAAAAAAAGCTTAAACTCTGCTCAAACCAGGGGAAAGAATTTAATGTAAAATTTCTGGATCAAACTTTTCACCAGACAAGGAATTTCAGAAGGGAGTACTAGGAAAATGTTTCCTCCCTTTCTGATGTCTCCTGACCTCTGAACTTCTCCTGTGGTTGATACCAAATTTTGGAGCAAAACTATTTCAAGGTGATATAACGAACCTTAATAAGCATGTGAGTAAGTGGTTTGGGGCTGAAGCAGCTATTGATTTGCCTTGCTGTGAAAGGAGTGCATGCTGTACCTGCCCCTGCATGGCCACGCAGTCCTCCAGCCCGTTGGTGTAGGCGGGCTGCCTGCGCTGCCACACGGTGAACGTCACAGGGGTCCCATCACTCCACTCGAAGTAGAAGTGAGCCTTCAGGTCATTCAGACCCAGCCACAGCTCTTCTGCTGGTTCTGAAGCATGGCAAGAAATAGATTTGGTCACTGTCCACTGTGCAGTGAACGTTTCTGCGTGCAGAGCAAGCAGGGACTGGTAAATTTGGCATGTGGTACACAAGAGGTGGTCTTAGTGCTTTTATAAAAATGCTGTTTCCTTTCAGATCTCTACAGGAGATATGCTGAGGAAAACACATCAGACTCCATTCAGAAATGCTGATTTTAATGAATACAAGGCCCTTTACAGATGGCAGAAGATTTTTGCAAACTTCCTGTGATTCAGAACAACAAAATGGTCCCGAGCATGAAGACATTGAGTGGCTGTGACTGCCCCATCTCTCAGGAGATCATACTGAGCCCAAGGCATGAAGACACCTTCCAATACATTAGAGGAGTGTGTTGGCCCTTCAGGTGTGTTCACCAAGGCCAGCATCTGCAACAAGTGTCAGGACTGGTTACCACAGATGGTCCAAGGAGTATCAGAAGTGAAAGATACTGTTTTCTTAGAAGGATATATCACAAGAGGTTAGCATGAACAAGGGGCTTGAATCTCAGCTAGAAGCTTATCTTCTAGGTTTGTAGCTCAGTTCTGAAGCTTTGAACATAGAATATAGGTGCCAAAAGTGCAATCATTAGTGATCTTTATGTGTCTCTGGAAAGAATACCATTTTTTTTGTTTTTTTCTCCTCCTTTATAATGTTTTACAGTGTGCATTATTTCTTGATAAACATAGATATTGTTCTGTATTTATGCAACAGCAACAACATAAAAGAGCATGGTAAACTGGATTCAGTCTTTCATTTGTGATACGTCAGAGAAAGCATTAATATTTAATTGGAAGTTCAGCTTTTATGTCACAGATGGAGCAAACACAGTACAGGCCTACATATATACTCACTGTAATCGAGCTGTGACACCAGAAAGCTGTGTTCAGCAATGTTGTGGACACTTGCCAAATCTCCATCTTGCTTTTTACACGAAGACAGAGCATCTTCCCATGTTTTGGGGTCCCGGTGAATGCTGTAGCAATGACCTGCATATGGCCACCAGCCAGCTGTGCACTGAACAGGCTTCAATTCCCCTAAAATCAGAACAATTTTTCAGAACAAGAGGAAAATAAAGGACACTAGGCTGAGATCTCTTGAGTACTCTTTACAAAAATGGGACTATATGAATAAACATAAAGCTGTAATTGGAAATGCAAAATACATTCAAATTAAAAGCAAATATCATTAAGGCACAGAATGCTAAATATGTAAATCGAATGAAGTATCCCTAAACAGACAATCACTGAAAAATAACCACATTGTGTCAGAAATGCAATTTGAAAAGATGATCTGTGCTGAATGAGGGACCAAAGCTGACATCAGCCTCTCCTCTCTTTGTCCCCCAGAGACATTTGGTCTCATGCTGCCTGCAGCGGCTCACATTGGGCTCTGCTTGCTGGTCTATGATTTCTTGCAGACAAACATTTTTCAGGTATGGAAAAGCATGAAACAATTATTTGATAACTGCAGGTCAGTAAACCTTGTAAATTAGTGGAGACTTTGAATATTCTCTCAGTGGCTTTTTATGACTTAAATTCCTAAAAATGTACCTTAATCTTGCTTTAAAAATAGAATCCTGCATTTATTTTTAAGGTTAATAATGAAATAAAGATTCTCTGAAATTATTTCTCTACTTTCTTTATTATGACTCGTTCTTTAAAAGTGGCTTTTAAACATTCCCATGTGACAGTCTCCAGGGGATCCCTCTTGCATGGGCCATGTTCATAGCCATGCTGGTGTGTTGGGGTGGCCCACGGGTGCAACAAGGTTTGTGTCAGAGTTGTTGCTGCTCCTGCTGTGCTCATAGGAAGCCAATGCATTGCAAACTGCAGACACCAGACAGAGGAGGATCTTTTTCATGAATATACGAGTAACTGCAATTATTCATTTGGAGCAAATGTGAATAATATTTCTGCCACATTTATGCAAGTATGTCTTTTGGCACTGGTTACCAGGACAGAGCAGCTACTATCTGTTTTCCAAGACTGAATGATAGAGTGATGGAACAAAACAATAATATTCTCCTATGAATATTTAATACACAAAGGGAGGAAAAGGGCAGGATATAAAAGTCTGTGTGTCATGTATAGCTGTGTTTTCCAAAGGTTTCTAATATCTTGGTTGAAAAATAGTGTTGCATACAAGTTCCTCTGTCTAGAAGTCAGATAAAAAGCTTTCTTTTTATTTGACTAACCTACCTTTGGGCATAATGTCAGGCTTTGAACTGATGATTCTCTTTTTACAAATGTAGCCTAGTTTCTGGTTGCATGCTTGGTTTTCCCATTTAGCACTCTTTCTGGGATTCAACACTCCACAGATTTTCCCAGGGAGTAGGAAAGGACTTCCTTTAAGTAAGAGAGAAAAGAGAATCTCACAGCAAGAAATGACTAAAAAATATTAACAGAAACATCATATTGCCAGTGGAAACATCTGATTTTTTATGATTCCTGGAATGATTAATAGGAGGAAGCCCTCCCCTAGAGGATAACTGCCTTGTAGTTTATAGGATGCTAAATTTAGTCAGTGGATTGAGAGTGAAATAATGACCCTCTATTGACTTTATTACCGGGATAGTACTGGGAAATTTCTAATTCTTTTCCTGACATCCTGGTGCTCACAGAAAGAACAGTGGGAATTGGACCTTTAGCTTGTGTCAAAAACTTCCAAACTTTAGAATACTGAGTTTTAAATTATATTATCCTTCCAGTATATTTCAAGAGTTTCACAGTTCTACTTTGCCATGAAATAGTTTTTTTCTTTTCTGTTGCAGTGTGTACAGACGTCTGTAGCAGCAAAGAAAATTTCCTGGTACAGAATTTGTGAAAACTTAGAGGAGAGTTTAATTATTCCTTTGACACCTTGTAACTTTTCTAAATCAGGAGACAGCTTGGAATACTCATGGCACAAAACAAACACAGAACCAAAAAACCCAAGCAGCAAAGAGAAGAACTCTCTGTGTATGAGGAACACCACAAACCCACCCTGTCTCTCTCCCTTGACTGGCCCAGTGCAATTTTCAATAGACTGCTGGGGAATTAGAAGCTGGCACCCTAAGCTTCTCAATGGTATTTAGAACTTCTCCAAACAACAGAGTGCCATTATTTGCTAAATATTTTGCAACCTTTGGAAGACTTGACTTATATCCACACTCGTGGACAACATTACAGAAAATTCTGATCATTGATGTGTAGGGTTATGTATCACTCCACATGACACTCTGTTTTCATAAACAAGCTCTCTGTTTAGATAAGAAAATAGAATAATATGCTATATCTGATATCCACTGTGAACTTTGTAATTTGAAAGTGTTAATCTTAAAACAGGGATCTAGATCTTCAGCTGTTGTAAATCAGAGTGGGTTTTCCTGAAATAAAGTTAGCTAGTGCAGTTTCTATTAGTTGTTGTCTTATCAGAATTCATTCAAAGATTACGAAACAAATACAACTCTTACCTGGAGCCCAGTTTAAATATCTGAAAGGGCTGCCCCCAGCCCATTGCCATCCACTGTTGAAATTCAAAGCATTCAGTCCAATCCAGAAGGCAAAACCAAATGTTTTAGTTAGCTCTGAATTAGAAAAAAAATAAAAATCCCTCAGTTGTATTTCTCTATTCTTATTTGTAGTAAGATCATCTAAAAGACATTAAGCATAAAGAAATTCATGTTTCTTAGTTTAAACCAGCCCCAAACTAGTACTTTCTTCATTACTGAGATGCACTGATTACAAAGAGTAAGATTTGTTAATTAATCTAATTGATTTAGCAGAGATCTTAGTAGGGCAAATTAACATCTTATTTCACTATGTAAATAAGATGATTTTTCTCACTTACTTTCATTAGAACATAAGAGATCTAAAACAACCCCTGTTTTTCACTGAGTTAATTTTGCAAAAAGTTTTCCATAACAGCTTTCCTGGAGTAAATCAAAAGGACAATGTGTCAAAAATTTTTTTCCAGATCTTTTTCTATGTGAAAAAAAAGATTTTTTTCTTTACACTATTCGTAATGAAACAGCCACCATCTGTACCTGAAATTCACTAGAGTTATTTATATTTATCTATGCAGGTATACCCATATTAGGACCTATCTAACCATCATCATGTGTTCTCCTGAAAAGATTAACAATCCTTGAAACACAATGGAAAAAGGTAAATTTGAGAAGCAGCCCATAGCCCTGGCCAGGAGTGACTGCCCTTGCCCAGAGGTGAGCAGAAGAACCCCTCCCCCTGGGACAGACTGCAGGAGCTGCAGCAGCTCCCATCTGGAGCACAATGATGGCATGGGGACATTTCACTCCCTAAGAGGGTTGTGGCCAACCCTCCATAAAACGCCCCAGGTAGTGGAAAGGCAGCTCAGACCATGCTGCTTTTGGTGGCTGCCCCAGAACCCTGCCTTCTCTCTTTGCTGAGGCAGATGACAAGGCAGCCAACTTCATCACAGCACATTTTAAAGTCTTGTTCTCGATCCTTTTACCTCTGATATATGCTTGCTCCTCAGCCTCTGTAATGCTTAGTAGTTCTGCATTTTGCTGCTGACAGCTTTTCCTTGCTTGATGCCATGTTAGAGCTGATTCTGGGTTTATCTGATAGTGAATGCCAGTTGAAACATCTTCTGTCCAAAATCTTTCTGTGTCATCTGGAAGAAGTGACATAGAGCATTGTTCTAGTGGACTCACATACACCAACTGTAACAAAATAAAGTGTTCAATAATGCAAATTCTCTAAAAAAGATGCCCACTATTAGCTATCAGTATCAGAAAAAAATAAAATTAATCTAGACATCAATTTAAAAAAATATGGGTTTTTTTAAAATTAAAAACTTTATTTTAAATTTCTGTGGTTTTAGAAAGGATTGAATTGTTTCCCAATACTTGCTTTTGAATTTTCTCATACTGGAAATGCAATTCTAGGTAAACCAGACATATCTATTGATTGAACATAAGAGATTCCAGTGTAAAGCAAGTCTGTAGGCTAACTATGACCCTGGAGGCTCTTCATGCCCAATGGGCAGGAACTCCCTCTGAGCTCACCATCAAGAGAAACAGTTTTTCCAAAAATGGCAGAACCTGTCCCTTGACAGCTTGAGAAATAATAATAGAAGTCTGTGTAGCACCAATGTGTAGCTCAGCTGCTGTTTTTGCAGAGCAGCTTAGAAAACCTGGTGAAACTGCTGTGTTCTTGGGAAGGCCACTGGTGAGACCAATGTTTGTCTCCTGCAGTGGGGGGATCCAAATATAAGTTCATTGCAGAAGGCAACACAAAGGTGGGAGAGGAGGATAATTTTTGCAGCATCATTTTTGTGTAGGCTGGAAATAGGAAACTAGAACAAGATAGAAAACTAAAGGGAAAAAAAACAAGAAAATAGAAAGTTAGGTGAGGATTGACTATAGGAAAGGCCTGAAGAATGAAGAGAAATAGGAGTTTTTTGAAAGGAAGATGAATATCTAAATAATAATAACAGAGATGTCTAAATTCATGCTGCTCATGCCACACACTTAAGTTTGATAAAATGAGGTATCAAAGAACATCTTCACCCCTCTGGTTCACAGAGAGAAACAGTCACCTCCAGCAGTTGAGTCAGAACCTGTCTGGGCTGAACTAGGAACCTGGTGGCACCTCTTGCTCTCCATTCACTGCAGAGAGAGCTCTCAGCCACTGGGACCAGTGTTCAGTCAGGTGACTTCCATTTGGGCTGCCCTGACAAGGTCAGTCATGCAGGTGTGCAGCTGGTAGCTCATAGACCACCCGGTAGCTCAAGAGATGGTTTGCTCAACAGCATTTCATGACAAGTTAATGAATAAAATGCAGGACTTACCTGTTAGTGGGCAAAATCCATACAGTTTATCAGCATCAAAATCTGCAGTTGTTGCACACCAGAGCCAGCCATCTGACCTGCCAGCATCTGTGCACTCGTTGTACTCTTTGTCTTTGTATTTGAAAGGGAATACACAAGGCTGTCCATTGGCATTTCCTCGTAATGTAAAAGTAACTGGGGGGG